>VNJS01006987.1:0-26440 GCA_008042575.1 Drosophila watanabei
AACACCACCAGACCCGCATAGGCAAACGTGATCAGAGCGGAGAAGCAGGCCTTGATGATGAAGGGTATCCTTGTGAAGAGGAAGGACATTCCAATGATCAGGGTCATGCAGTTGGTGAGAATCTGTAGGGAAAAGTTCGCTTAATTAATTTGTTCCCTAATGATTTCTGTAAATTTCCCGCACCCAAGGATGGAAGCACTGCACCCGCTCCTCAACACTGGGATTATCGTCCATGTAATCGTCCTCACTGCTGCATCCCACCACCTGCATAATGGCCACGGCCATATACGAGAAGATGATCAGAAAGTAGATCACAATCCGAATGTAGACATTGCGCTGCATCACGTCCGACAGGTGGAAGAGGAAGCCGCTGATGCTGCTATTCGGAGAGGTGATCTCTGCATCCGAGACGTACATTATCCAGAGCTTCTTGTACCAGGACACGACCAGCAGCATGGTCAGCAGGATGATAGTGGTGCCATCAATGTACCAGTAGTGATAGCGGGCACTTAAAAGGGTTAATATTCAAGATTAATATTGAAATAGTTTTAGGTTATAGAATTCAGGATCACTCACTCCTTGCTCAGCAACTGGATCGTCAGCAGGCCCATGTAGATGGCCCAGGCTAGGGCTATGCTGTACTTGAGCATCACATCCGGCTCCTGCATGTACTGGAACTCCCAGTTGCGGATGCGGAAGAACAGACAGAACGAGCTGATGTTGCGCCGGAAGGTCTCCTCCTCGATTTCATCCTGGGTGAGACGCGTGCTCCGTCGAAATACTTTCGTAAGTCTGAAAATTACAGAAATTTATTCAACATTTTGTCTTAAAAATCATTTACATTCAACTCACTGTATGCGTCCGATGGGCATCTTATCCAGCTCCCGGCACATCTCGAGCTTGGCCTGGTTGCGCACCTGGTTGTACTGGTGCAGCGTGGAGTTGTGCATGAAGTTCGCCTTGCTGGCCTCGCTCAGCTTCTTCGCCTGCCGCTCCCGTTGCCTGCGTCGCGGGTCGTGCATGGGGGCCTACAACTTTCGGTTGGATGTAACGCAGGCGGTCATTGAGCTAATCCGGGGGGTGGCCCCGGGGGCATACTCACGCGCAGTGATTTGATCAGAAAGGTCCGAATGCCATGCTTCTGGAGCACCGGATCCTCGCGGGCCTTCTCGGTGCCGTCTTCGAAGAAATACTCGCCGTCTAACAAGGAGAGCGTCTTCTGACTCACATGCACTCGTCCGGTGGCTCCAGTGGCCTCCAGTCTGTTGGCTATGTCCACATCCTTCGACCAGATGTCGAACTGCCACTTGGCAGCACCTATTACGCCGGACAGAACGTCACCCGAATGGACTCCGATTCGCATGTCAATATTTAAATGACGTTTTACCCTATTTTTAAATTAAAGAAAATATTTCATCATCAAAACTCTTTATAAATATAAATATTTCACCGTTTTTCGTTTAGTTTTTTCCTTTCTGGCTCCTAGCTTAATTTTCGGTTTATAATCCTGCATAAACCTTATTAAATTTACTGCTCAAGTTATTCAAATCATTTTCTTGATAATACTAGGCATTCCTTTACAAAGTCATTCATAATTTCCCAATGTTTCCACCCTTTAAAATTGATTAAAGAGCTCTCTCCTAATCACCTTATCAATAATCACGGTGCTCCATGTGATAAAATCGGCAATCGGCAATCAGTTGTGACTAATCGGAACTCGGCTAATGACTTTTATAGTAACTAAATTCGCAAATATATTCCAACCAAATGAGGGAACTATTTATACTCACCTCACATCACGAATGTCCTTGATCATGCGCAGACCGAGATCCACGCAGCACTTGGCGTGATCCGCATTGGGATTGGCCAGTCCGGCCACGCAGTAGTAGCAGTCGCCCAAGAACTTGATCCTCAGCACGTTGTACTCCTCGCTGGCGATGTCGAAACGCACAAAGAGATCGTGCAGCGCCTCCACCAGCTTCTTCACGTCCAGAGTGGTGGTCAAGTGGGTGTAGTTGACCACGTCGGCGTACAGGACCGTGACATCATTGTGCGGCTCAATAAATAAGGTGCTGCAGAGGAGAGAGAAAATGTTGAGATGTAGAAATTAGGGGAACCCCAACTCACCCATCATTCGGCTGACGCCACCGCTTGAGGGTCTGGCTGTCGTTGCTCTTTCGCAGATCCACCTGCGATCGCTGCTGGTGCTGCTGCTTGGACCGCTCAATGCGGTTCTTAACGTCCTCCTGCAGACGATCGGCAATCTGGGCTGGCAGGATGCTCAGCAGCAGGCTACGCTCCTGATCCCTGGCATAGCGCAGCAGCAGGTTCTCCTCCACATACTGGCGCCGGTCCAAGAAGGTCGTCCTCAGGGCAATGTCCCGCATCAGGCGGAAGAAAATCCCCAGCAGGTTAACACAACTCAAGTAGATGGCCTCGTTTATGATGCTGTGCATCTGATTGTCATCCTTGGCCGTGATCACAAAGCTATAGTTGATGATGTAGCACAGGGTCACGGCGGAGCCGAGGACGATGGGCTGCAGCAGATAGGGCACCGGCATGAACATGTATATGGCGTACAGAGTGTACGCATCGTAGATCGGATTCAGGATGTCGTTGTGGCTGGTGGCATGGTACACATTCAGGCCGATGTCCATCAGCACCATCACACAGACGGCCAGCCAGGAGGAGGCGTAGATCACCCAGCTGTGCTTGCTGACCAGCTCGCTGCGGAAGTTCACCGAGAGAACCGCCCAGATGACCAGGCCGGAGCACATGTAGGCCACCATATCAACGTACACGTACGTGATCTCCGGCGTGGTCAGCAGGAGCAGCGTGTGAATCACGGTCACCGCCACCTGGATAAAGATGAACAGGGACAGGTAGCCAACGCGCAGGCGGCGCATGTACAGATCGTAGGATTCCTCCAGCTCCAGGTTACGGCATTTTCGCTATAAAGGAAGGTAATTTGGGACATTATTTATTTATTGAAGATAACAATAGAGTTTGACTTTTTAAAACTATTCATTTTTTACACAGCTATACTCATTCATTTCTGTTTAAATTATTTGTGCATATATTTAACTTAATTATAATGCCAAGATATTATTTTAAGGCTTCCATAACATGTCATCATTAGCCTTAATAGAATTATGACAACATGTGATATATTATTATCGCTTACAGATTAGAAAAGCCTTTCTATATAAACAACTTTTAATGATCTCATTAGTTGGTTTAAGGTTTAAGGCTCTTGAGAAGTTAGTAGCCAAGATATCGGTTTTTTTAAATTCATTTCTTTTCCAATAATTTTGCAGCAATATAGTTATATTTATTTGATTTCTTTAAAATAAAAACTTCTCCAAATTGTACTTAATTGTTAACAATTGTTACAGAAACAAATTGCAACTCTGCAGCAGTGATCCCCTTGATGATCCCTTCGATATACTCACCACCAGATAGGACCACTCCCAGTTCTTTTCATTCTGCACCGTCTGAGCCTGTCCACTGGACCTGGCCAGGCTGATGGGATTCGTACGGTTGTACTCAATAGCAGAGTCGAAGTAGGAGTTCATGGTGGCGCCGGTTGGGTTTGGGGTTCAGGTCAGAGGTCGGGTCTTAGGTGTCAGGTGTCAGCACCACTGAATTGGGATCATTTTCAGCAGCAGCCGCTCAGCACAGATCCGCAATCAATAGCCCGATTTCGCGCTGCTTCACACTTGATATCAGGTCAAACAATTAGCCACCAAAAGTCCCCCAATAAGCATTGAATCAGTCCGGAACGGAGCGCTTATCGGAGTGAACAGAAAAAGCGACAAAAGAGGGAGGGATTTCGATTTCGATTTGGGGCCCCGACCGAGCTTTGTTATTGGTATTTGCTCGCTGCTTCTGCTGCTGCTGCTGCTGCTGCTGCTGATGGCTGTCTGCAAAAACAAAACAGCAGCTAATTTAGCAATTTGTCTAATGTGCTGTTGATAGTGTGCTAATGGTCTGTAAATCACACTCACTGGCATGTGTGCAGCATTATCAGCTGCAGTTTGCTGAATGGCCACTGGGGATCGGGCAAGGGATCACGGGCTTTATATGGTCGTGTAATTTATTTATTGGCTCTCTGGCTCACTTCCACACTTCACTTTCACGCTTTCGCACCAATAAATACGATAATAATTAATATAAAATTAACACCACTTAAGCGCGTAGCGCTCGTACAAGCCAATACACGGCGGACAGGTATCACAAATTACTCTTTCTGCTGTTTGCTGCGACCGCGATAAGCCCCCGCCCCGATTCCGTTCGATTCCGTCCGGAGGAGATAGATATTATTGACGACCGGACCCGGGTTACGATGCGAGGCGCTGCCGACGAACTGCTCCGACCAACTGAGGCCGCTCAGGTGAGTTCCACCTGCCGTTGCTGTCGCTCCACTTCGGATTGTTGTTGATCGCCGAGTGTTTGAGTGCTGAGTGCTCGGAGCTCTTATCGGGTGTGAAAAAAGTTTGGCGGCGCTGGCGCTTGATTGGTGACACAGCGCTGGTGAGTTGCCAATTCCCTGAATCCTTAACATACATATATTTGAATTTATTTTAAATATTTATTTAATTTTATGTGATTTACCTCATTTAAATGTCCTTTTTTTAAATTCTGGCGCCTTGCCAGCAGCGCCCTCTGTTGGTTAAGAAATGCTGTTATTTCATCCCTGGTTTGTTTAAGTTTTCGTTATTCGTTATTTTCAAAATTTCTATAAGTAAATAGAAAATGTTTCAATCAGCTTTGCTTCGGGGATAAGTGTCAAAAGGATTCTCTTTACTTTTCTAAAAGCATTCAAAAACTACACAACTATTTTAGCAATTTTACTGAGAAATATTTTAGTAAGAAATTTTTATTGAAAATTTTCAAGAGCGAAATTTTATAGTGCATTTTAGTTCGGTAAATTTTTTAGTAGTACATCACAATTTTTGGTAAAAATACAATGAGTTCCCACCAAGGCCAAGAAGCAGTCCCGATAACCAAGTGTCGTCCAAGTTTAAATCGAATTACACCAGAAAACCGCCGCTTTGCGGTGTTTTTAACCAAGGACGATCCCACAGTCGCAGCCGATTCAAAACAGATCATACATCAGCTCTCGAAACTGATCTTGGGTTACGCTGTTCCTCAAAAACTTCGCTTTAACCAAAGTGTACCCATCGCCAAGTTCGGTGGAGACACGATCATCGCTTGTGAGGATGAAGATACTGCAAAATGGCTGATCAGCAGCATTCGGGAGCTCCAACCGCCCCATTCGGCTTGGACTTTCATAGACTATTTTAAACTTATTCCTTGCTCCATTATTCTGCCGGTGACTGGGCCCAAGAAAGCAACGAGTTTTATTTTCGAGATTTTCGAAAGGCAGAACCAGGGTTTGATGACCGACAAGTGGGTCGTAGTTGGACGTACTCCCCTAGGTCCTGGCGAAGGCTCGGAGATAGTTGCCCGAAACGAACAAATGGAAATGTATATAGATGCTGAATGTCAGAAAGTCATCGAGTCGCAAGGCTCAAAACTCGATTACATGACTTATAACATTAAATTTAAATTCTAAGGTTTTACATACAAAAAAAACAAATGAATTTAATAAATGTTAATCAAAAATTTTGAGCAAAATAGGAACAAGATAACAGTTTAAACAGTTTTCTAATCTGGTGTATATTTATTTTTGGGTTAAATCATTTTCTTCCCTATCTTTAAAATACTTTATTTTTTATTTAGCGTAACAAGAACTCTTTATCAATGTTTCGCACCATTTTTTCTATGTCTTGAACCCTAAACAATCGATAGTCTTATCGTCGTATTTGAAGTCCTTTTTGAAATTTTGCTTACGTTTTGGAATATGTGTGAAAGCCTCTTCAACCTTTTACGAACTTATATAAATGTTTTTTTATAAGACAATTATAATTTTAAACATTAAATTTTTTTTGAAGTGTACCGAATATCATGTTTTAATAAAATATCGTTAAATTATTTGCTTCGTTACAAATCGATATGTTGCTCTATCGACTTAAAGCATAGTGCGATTTTCTTATCGATGCGTTATCGACGTTTTTCCTGCTCTAGGTCACACTGTTGACAAAAATCTGGGCCGGATCGAGGAGAATCTCCAAAAAGTAATTTTATGAGATTGGCCAGAGGATATCGGGGAGCAGGCAGTGACTAGAAGATTACGCTTTACCTCTCGCTATCAATACGACGTAAAGAACGGTGCAGCGGGAGCAGCCAGAGCCATGTCCGCGTTCACAGAGTCGGCGCTGCTGAAGAAGCTGGCGGAGCTGAACAGCAGCCAGCAGAGTATCCAGACGCTGTCCCTGTGGCTGATCCACCACCGCAAGCACAGTGCAGCGATAGTGAAGACCTGGCAGCGGGAGCTGGAGAACGGTGAGTAACTGATATGTGTTCCCTGCTCCCTGGTTATCCACATTCCACCTCCCGCTCACCCGTTACGCAGTGTCGGAGCCCATGAAGAAGCTGACGTTCATGTACCTGGCCAACGATGTGATCCAGAACAGCAAGAAGAAGGGGCCGGAGTACGGCAAGGAGTTCAGCCACGTGCTGGCCAAGGTCTTCACCCACATCGGCGAGAAGTGCAGCACGGACAAGCTGCTCGGTAGCCTGGGCCGCATCCTCAACATCTGGCAGGAGCGCGGTGTCTACGATCCCAAGGTTATAGCCGATTGGCGATCGCGCCTTAATCGGGAAGGTAGCAGCAGCGGAGGAGGCGGCGCTGGCAGCAGCAGCAGCAACGGCGGAAAGTCCAATGGGGAATCGAACAAATCGGAGACAAAGGAGTCGAAGAGGGAGGAGAAGTCGGAGCGACGGGAGAAGCGCAAGCACGAGGATCGCCACTCCAAGTCGAAGCGTCAGCGGCATCATCACCATCAGAGCAGCAGTGGCAGCTCCTCGAATAATGCCTCGGCGGCGGCAGAGGAAGTTGTCGTGGCGGATCAGGAGGAGAACGGGCACACGCCGCCTTACCTGCCGCTGGGCGAGCCACCGGAGCCCGAGGAGCTAATCAAGGCGCTAACCAGTATCGAGAACTCCGCCTCCAGCGATGCGGTGGTTCGCGAGCGGATTGCCAAGTTGCCGCAGGAAATATCTGAGATTAGCTGCATCAGCAAATTAGAGGATAAGGACAAGGCCAAGGCCCTGGCCCTCCAGGTGCGTAGGATGCGTTTTCTGATTGCTAATTTCTTTGCTTTGGAGAACTAACTTTATGCCTATAAAAATCTTTCCCCTTGAAGGTCAACGAAGCTGTGGACCTGCTCAACGATTACAATGCTCGACTGGCAGCGGAGATGGAGGAGCGGACCAAGCTGGCCACCATGCTGCGTGACTTTCAGGCCGAGCAGAAGGAGCTGCTGTCCCAGGCCGAGCAGCGCCTCGATGTACGTTTAGCAAGGCACTTGTGTGGGGTTGTAACCTAACCTTTGGCCTCTGCTTTGCCTTCCTGCCTGTTTGTTATTAGTATTCACTTATTTATTTTGATCATTAAACAACTCAAAATCAAAATCGAATCGAAATTGAATTTCCTGTTTCCTTTGCAGGAGCACAAGAAGAAGCTGGCCAAGATGCTGGGCCTGCAGAAGGAGATCCACGACCATCTCTCCAACCTGCCCGATCTGACTCAATTGCCAGATGTGACCGGCGGCCTGGCGCCCCTGCCCTCCGCCGGCGATCTCTTCAACGCCCTGCACTAATGACATCACCGGAAGCAGGAGCTACTTAAAGTCAACCCTAGAGTTTACACAATTATACATACATACATATATATATATATTTGCAAATGTCCCCCGTTTACGCACCCTGTCCAAAGCCCACATCCAATGATTGTAACACACACACGACGTCCACTAATGGCGGTTAAATAGAGCATATAATTGCAAGCAATAACTAAATATAGAATTCAATCAAGAGCGGAGTTAGTGCATCACGTAGTTGGCGGCTCCCTGCCACTTTTCGGTGAAGGAAATGATGTCGGCGACGCCGCTGCCCGGCGACATCTTCACGGCCACCGAGAACTTGCTCCACACATCGCGGTTCACTTGGTTGCTCGACGCCTGGAAGGTGACTGGGTGGCGACCCAGGACAGGGAATCCGCTGAGCATGCAGGGCAAGTCGTTGCTTCCCAAGCTGGACTCGTACAGACCACGATCGTCGGTGGGCAGCTGCTGGTCCACCTGCTGGTCCATGCTCACGGCGAGCACCCATTCGCGCACCTCTTCGTGCAGATTCGGATCGTTCTTCAGGTGTATGTCCTCGGGCAAGGGCACGGAGCTGGGAAAATCGGTGCTAGCCAGATCGGAATGGTCTACCAACTGGCCGGAGCCCTCCTCGATGGCCTCGCACACGTCCAGGTAGTGATTGAGCATGACAAAGGCCTCGGACTCGCGACCTGCCTGGCGTAGATCCATCCCAGCCTCGTAGAAACCCTTGTCCACCGGCAGCAGGTCCGTGTGTCGGAGGAGGGCCAAGGATAGGCGCAGAGCCACCGGCTGGAGGGACTGCACCTCCCTGCACACAGCCCTGGTGGCGTAGTAATGGGAAATCAATAGGAACTGCTCCATGCTGCTGGTGAATGGGGATTGAGCCTGCTCCGGCGAAGCCTTAAGAGATTGCAGCAGCCGGAAGAGAAAGTCCCTGAGCTGGCGCCACAGGATGCCGCCCTCCGACTGCTCCTCCCGCAGGGCCAGGCAGTCCAGAGCGATCCTGGTGTATATGTTAAAGTGAGCCTCGATCGGAGGAGCTCCGTAGCTCAAGTAGAGACCCAGGGCGGTGCTGGAGCTGCCCTCCCGGATGAGCTGGGCGGCATAGACGGCCACGTACTTCTGCAGCACGGCGGGATTCAGCTGCTTGGCCTTCTCCAGGCACCGCTGCCACTGACCCTGCTCCGCCAGGAGATCCAGAGCGGAGACAATGTCTATGTCCGCCAGCTGCTCGATGTTGCCCTCGTGCTTCAGGCACGACTTCTGCTGCTGCTCCACGTAGGCCAGCAGCTGGAGATCCGGATCGATTTCCTTGGCCAGCCGCCGGGCCTTGCTCCACTGCTCCGTCTTGATGAACACGTCCACCGCCTGCTTGGGCATATCCGCAGCCAGATAGAGCTGTGCCGCCGGTCCAATCTGCTTGATGGCCAGCAGACGGGGTCCCAGCGACTGGGCCAGCTCCTGGGCATCCTGACCCTCCAGGAACTGGTTGCATATCTCGGCAGCTCTCAAGAGGGCTCGCTCCAAGGTGGCTGCATCCTCGGCATTCGAGGAATCGATCTGCATGAGGCACTCGGCTGCCTTGCGGAACTGCTCCTTCTTGGCAAACTCGGCGGCCTTCTGCAGGTAGGCACGTGAAACGGAGGCGGAGTCCTCGCCAGCCTGGGCCTGAGCCTGAGCCCCCCGCTGGAGCTGGGCCTGCAGGCGTCTCAAGTCGTTCATGGCCGCCGGATAATGCTCCTCGGCGATGCGAAGGGCATCTTCGTAGAGGGATTCCTGCTTGTAGTGCTCCACAATGAGGTCGGGTCTCTGTGCTCGCAAAAGGAGCGCCTCATAGTCCTTGTAGTTACGGGTCTCCAGGGCGGACGAAGCCTGTCCTATAAGCACCTCACCCACTGCTTCCGGTAGATGCATTTCGGCCACATTGAGGGCCGCCTGCCAGTCGCCGGCATGCTGGTACATCAATATGGCCTCCCGGGGCTTGTGGGCCTTGAGGAACTCCGCCTCCGCGGCCTCGAACTTGCCCTCATCCTCCAGGGACATGGCTATCTTCAGGTGAACCTCATCGGTGGGTCTGCCCGCGAAGCGGCACAGCTCCATGGCGAACTCAAACTGTCCCGAGTCGCAGGCGAAGCCCACAGCTGTGTCCAGGAGGCCAAGCTTGCTCAGCAGCCGCACGGCGCTCTCCGTGGGCATGGACTTGGCCCACATGTAGGCCACCTGCTGGCTGGCCCCCTCGGTTCCCTTCTGCTTGGCCACGCGATAGCCGTCCTCCCAGCGGCCCGAGGAGCAGTACATGTGCACGGCGGACTTCCAGTCCCCGGAGGCCACGAAGTGCATCTCCGCGTTCTTGAGCTTGCCGCGTGACTCCAGCTGACGCGCCAGATGAAGGTGCGTGCTGTCCAGCAGGTCCTTGTGGTGGCGCTCCACCAGCCGGATCATGGAGTCGTAGAGCTCCCGCCGCTTGTACATGGCTATGGCCAGGTCCGGTTCGTTGACGGCAATCAGCACCTTCTCAGCGTCCCTGTACTTGCCCTGCTCCTCCAGAGTGATGGCCAGCTGGACGAAGAGTTCCCGCAGCTGCTCCGACTTCAGATACTTCTCACCGATCACATAGGCACGCTCCCACTTGCCGTGGCGATTGAGAAGCTCGATGGCTTCCTTGTGAAGATTGGCGCGCACCAGCATGTCCTCCGCTCCGTCCAGATCTCCGGCAAAGGCCAGATGCTTGGCCAGGTCAACGGCATAGCGCTGAATGAGCTCCGGTTCGTCCAGGACCTTGGCTATTTGGACCGCCTTCCGCCATTGCTTGGCACCCACGGCGGCCTCCAGAGCTTTTTGGGTGGCGCCCGCCTCTATGTAGTGGTTGATGGAGGCATCCAGCTGCTTGCGGCTCACCAGCCAGTCGCCCCACTCCTCCTCCAGGGAAGTTACCTCCTGCGGCGCCACCACGCGTCCCAGTTCCAGGGCTCGGGCGTAGGCTCCTCCCTTGCGATAGAGAGCCAAGGCTGCCTCCGGGCGAGACAAGCGATGGGCTATGTCCCCGGCCAGTTCGTAAAGCTCGCAGTGAACGAGTCCCTCGGTGACCTGCAGCATGACCTGCTCGTCCTGCAGGATGTGCGGCGTCTTCAGGGCCAATCGAGCAGCTCTGGCCGGCTTGTTGGCCTTCAGGAAGAGCGACATGGCCTGCTGAAGATCGCCCTGCTCCTCGAGCACTTGGCCAGCCTTCTCCTGCTGCTCGCTGCTCAGCAGATAGTCCATGTGCTGCTGCTTCAGCTCCGAAATCCTGGCATAGCCCCGCCTCTCCGCCAGAGCCACGGCTTCGTCCCACATGCCAAGTTGCTGGTACATCTGCAGAGCAGCCTCGATGTCGCCCTGCTCCAGGTAAATCCGTTCAGCAGTGCGCAAATCGGATCCAAGGAGAGCCATCTTGGCGCGAACCTGGGGACAGAGGATGCCCGGTGAGCCAGTGGACTCCTCGAATTCGTCCGCCTGCTGGATCATTCCAGCCAGGTAATAGGCCTTGGACACGTTACCCAAGGCGGCGTAACAGCGTTGGGCCACGCGCAGGTTGCCATCTTCGAGCGATATGATGGCCAGATTGTGCCACATGGCCTTGGCAGCGGGCTTGTCGCCCAAGGATTCCAGGAAGTGGACGGCTCGCCCAAAGTCACTGTCATTGACAGCGGTTCCAAACTCCACCAGACCCTCGTCCAGCTGGTAGCTGTGCTCACTGGGTCCATCCTGGGAGCGAACTACAGTGCGGCCCTGGAAAGGTATTCGGATGTGAGATATATTTTTACTCTTTAATCTCCTTTAACTTACATTCTCGCGCACCACCTCGATGGCCTCACCGCGGACACTCTGCAGGGTGACATGCTCGGGCAGATCAATGTTGTACCAGATGGCCAGGTTGGCATGACTCTGGGCCACCACAACGTCGCTCTGGGGCACCCACTGGACGAAGGAGATGTTGCTCAACAGGCTCTGCTTCTTGCCCGTGTAGTTATCGACCAGGATGAGGCGCAGCTTCTTGTCGCGGAACAGCAGCTTGTGGGCCGTCTCGCTCAGTTCCAGCCAGTCGATCTTGGTCTCGTGGTTGATCTGACCGCTGGTCAAGCGACTCACCAGATCCACCACGCAGATGGTCTTGGCATCCAGGAGGAAGGCCAGCTTCTTGTTATCCCGACCGTTTCCTCGCTCGTTCAGTCGCACGGAGATCACGTGCGGATTCACAAACTCGGTGCGAACGGATCCGAGAATGGCATTGTCGCCGTATTCCACGAGGCTCAGCTCTCCCACATTAAAGACCAGACACACGTTGGGATTCTCAAAGTAGAAGCGCTCGTGGTGACCGGAGGCTGTCCAAGGAACTTCGCTGCACAGGTTGCGAGTCAGATCGCAGAGGATTAGAGATTCCTCCGTGCGGGCTACCAGGTAGTTATCCCGTCCCATTATCCTTACATCATCGATCTCCAGACCCAGCTGCGATTCGATGGTCAGCTGCTGCGAGGGCTCTGTCAGGGATCGCACCAAGAGCTGGCTGGGCGCCACGAAAATCAGCTCGAACTTGTCCTGCCACACGGTGCGTCGCAGCACGGACTCGAAGAGGAGCACTGCTCCGCTTACAGAGCCCAAGGCCAGGCGGGCTCCATCTCGACGCCACAGCAGTGAGCTGAGAGTGTACAGGCAGGCCACCTCCTTGCTGGCACTCTCGCTCCACGCTCCCTGGCGCGGACTCCAGGCAAAGATGCGTATGCGATCGAAGCTGCCAAAGGCCACCGCCTGCCCGTTGGGACTGCAGGCAGCCACCGTGAATTCCCGCTCGCCCTCGGTTCGTGAATGATCAAAGGTGCGCAGCTGCCGGCCCTGGAAAATAATTATTTTTCTTAAGTTTAAAAAGAAAAGTAAGCAGGAAAGGATTCTAAGCTAACCATGCTATCGTAGAAGATGATCCTTTGATCGCAGCCACCGGCGCAGAATCCTCCTTGTGGCCAGGCCAAGGCAAAGGGCGGAACCGGATGCTGCACCACTCGGCCCAGGGGCTCCGTGGCCTCGTCAGTCATGAAGTAACGTATGATGGTGCCATCGTTGTGGCCACTGAGGAAGCCAGTGCCCTTGGTGTTGGCCGCCAGGGAAATGCAGATGCTGTCGCCACCATACAGGCTCTGAGACTTGTTGCTCTTGCTGTGCAAGGCGCGTATCTTGCCATCCTCGAGTCCTAAAATTTAATAATAATCATTAAATAATTAACTATTAATAGAAACAGTTTGTTAATAAAGGTAACTCACCTGCTATTATGGCTCCCGAGGTAAGCCATATTAGGGCAGTGACTGCACTGGCTTGTGGAAACTTGTTGCAGATCACCTTCTTGTCGTTCCAGGACTCGCCCAGCTTGTAAACATACACAATGCTATCGCTCTGACCCACCGCCAGCCGTGTGGAGTCCGGACTGAAGGCCAGGCCACGTATAACATACGAGTTCTTGCCGTTGGCAGGATTCGCTGGCTTTGTGCTGAACTTGTCCCGCCTTTCGCCGGCGTCATCGTACAGCAGGATGTGTCGATCGGCGGTGGCAATGGCCAACTTTTGCTGGTTGGGCGACCAGGCCAGGCCAGCAATGCGTTGGATTTGCTCCTGAACATAAAATTATTGAAGTTTTAAAAGGATTTTTCCAAGTTAAAGATTTTCACAAGGATAAGAAATGTACATTTCGACTAAAAAACTATTTTTCAAAGAGAAATTAATATTTTCATTGCTTTCTTAGATTAAAATCTTGATAACTAATCTTTTTGTAAGGCAACAACATAATATCGGGGTATGTCTGAGCCTAAGGCTTAATTATCCTTTTGTTTATATCTCACCTGACCCTCTAGCAACGTTCGCAGGTATTTTAACTGCATTTTATTATTAATTTTACCTATTAACTCTTTTTTAAATCGTAAATGTTGCTCTTAAACAAAAATTTTCAATTGAAAATGTGTTAATTTTTCATTGTGTTGTGGCCTCGTATGGTTGTTGTGGCAACCGGGAGCCCGGCAACCACCAATTCCCATACGAATCCCTCCCCCAAACTTTTGTCCTGCGGTGTGTTGTGTCTATTTTCTCGGCGCTTCCGCTTTGCGGTGCCATTCTAAATAAATGGCCTTTGTTTTGGAGATGCAGCAGGTGCCGGGCCTGCCACAGGATGGGCCAGGATGTGGACCTGCCTTGCGAGTGGCAGGCAGCCAGGCAGACAGGCGTTGAGTGGGAGGAGCTCGCTGAGAAGCCACCACAAAGCTGTTGCTTGCTCTGCACAGCACCAGTGCTGGCAGCTGGATGACCCCCATCCCACAAGAGCTAGATTCTGAGCCAAAATAAGGTAAGATATAAAAAAGTAATAAAAGGAAACTATCATTATTATTTTTGTAAAGGTATCGATTTAAATAATTTGGCTAACTATAAGTAATTTGATTAATTTAAATATTATTTGCTTTTAATAAGAAATATGCCCTATTTTTCTATGCTTTTTATTTCAGAATTATGCCAGATTGAGTCATAAAACAAGCTAAACTGGCAGGCCGACTTGGTGGGGGTAGTGAGAGTTGTCCTAGTCCTGTGCAGAGAGCCAGAGAGACGGCGCATGTCCTGCAGAGAGAGAGAGAGAGAAAGCGAAGAGCCCGAGCTCATACAGGTGTGCTGTCCAGGTCCAGTGCTGTCATTTGTTTATAAGCAAAATAAACTAGATTTCATTTCGACCCAATAAATCATTATAACTTTTAATCGAAATCAAAAAGCGAATCAATCTAGTAATGTCAGCAGGAAAACAAATACCTTTTTTCGGAAATACACGCAGATTCCGACATAATTACCACATTCTTAGCATTTCAATTCTCAAACTCAAATAAAATAGCTCTTAAAATGTAGTGAAAGTAAAATAAGAAATAAAAACATTTTTAATTTGAAAAACCTGACTGGACAAAAAGGGGAAATGACACCACTGATGCTGTCACAGCGGTAATGGGTATAAAAGAATAGGTATAAATTCATGTAACTTTATCGCCATCTGTCGGGTGTCCTTTTCTAAGGGTAGAAGACATTTTATAGCTTAGAAGTATATGTATATTCTCTATAATTATAATAAGCAGTGTTTGCTTCTTGCTGTTATATATAAGAATATAAGAATATAAGAAATAATTTACACTGCTTCCTTTTCTATACTTGTATTAGAACCCACTTATACAAAGCAGTGAAATATATATGGACTATTATGTACTGTTATACGCATATCTGTATAAGAAGCAGTTTAGCCAGACTTTTTAAAAACAGGAAGAGTAACGCCATTAGTTTTTTTTTGTTCAAGCATTCCAAATAAATACCCACACTTTGAACTTTAATTAATTTTAACGTATTCTCAAATTTTTAAACTCTTAGTTTTGTGCAAGCAAAAAAAAAAACAGAAAATTGTCGCTTCCGAAAATTTTCTTGCATTTAGCAATTCAAATATTTGTCGTCATATTATGCTTCTATACAAGACTTCGATTTTTACTGCTTGCTCATTGGCTTGTCTACATTTTAGCTGAACTTCTTAAAGGGAAAAGTTAGCCAGTTAACTGCTTGCCAGCACTGCTTGCATTACTTCTCCGCCTCAAATGATTTTTCGGAGTCCCTGCAGAACTTTCACCACAAAATTTCCCCAGGCTAATGCTCTCAGCAAAGCTTCTCGTCAATGCTCTCTCTCACGAACGATTGTCTCTCTCGTGTCCTGGCAGTGTTTCGTGCGCTCTTCGGGAAAGGAAGTCCCCGAATCGGATGTCCTGCTCGTCTCTGGGCCAACATCGGCTGTCAGGCAGGCAAGCAGGCAGGCAGCTGGCTAAGGCTAAAGCTAAAGCAAAGGCGGCTGCTGATTATTTTATTCAATGGCGGAGGCCAAGTCAGCGCCAGCGCCAGCGCCAGCGTGGCTAATGTATGGCCCAACGCATTGTGGCAGGTCAAAGCGGGCAATTCTGTCTCGGCTCTCGGTTTTGGTCTTCGTCCTGTCCTGTCCTGGTCCTGCTCTTGGTCCGCCTTTGGCCCTTTGCCGAGCTACTCAGCTAGGCTGGCTGGCATCCCTTTAATGAGTTTCATTAATTAAAGCTACTTTGTTGGCGCTGCCTGTTCTTTTCCGCTCTGTGATGTATTTATGTGTGTGTGTGTTTGTGAGGACATATGTCTGTGTATGCGTGTGTGTGTGTATGGATGGGAGTGTGCATGAGTAAACATGCAACATGAATTTTGTCCTTGACTTTTAATGGGTTTATGACAAAAGCGCTGCCGTCTCCTCGCACAAAAAGCCGTCCTTTCCTCTGGAAACGTTGCTAATGTGCAGGGCGTTCTCAGATGTGTTCCTATATACATATATCTATATAAACAAGGATATATATATGTAAGAGGACACGTGCGTGTGTGTGGGTAAAAGAGTTGTTAAAGCGGACGTCTGCCGGAAGCTCTTGTGGGTGCCATTTTGGTTCATGTTCCATGCGACGCACGCCATTTTTATCTCAGTTCCTCTTTGGCACGGCCCTAAACCTAA
This sequence comes from Drosophila watanabei, assembly GCA_008042575.1. NCBI lineage: Eukaryota > Metazoa > Arthropoda > Insecta > Diptera > Drosophilidae > Drosophila > Drosophila watanabei. The sequence continues at coordinate 16,285 of VNJS01006987.1, forward strand.
ACCTAAACCCAAACCCAAACCATTCCGCCAGACTTTTGTCTCTAAAAGTTGGCTGCTTCCTTTTGGCATTTTCCCCGTCGCTCTGTCATTGTTTCCACGCGGCTTTCCTTGGCTCCTCTTTCATATTGGTCCTGTGTCCGTGGCCAGTGGCGCTGCATTTCAGCTTCCAGCTTCCAGCTCCAGCTCCAGCCACATCCGTTTGACGGCGGCATCTTTCGCCTTGGGCGCGCGGCTTAATTTGTCGACTTAGAATTTATAGCTTCTCGAGCGTCGGAGATAAGCTCAAGATGCTCTCAATTAGAAATATCTCACTTGGTCTGAGGCACTTGGCCTCCCCTTCGGTCCCATTCTAACCTGTTTGTGTTAAAGCAGAGTGTCCTGGGAGTGATTTCATAGCAAGGCTCAGCGGAAATTTAACAATTAATTTTTAGAAGCCCCCAACTTCTGTGGCATTTACTTAAACTTTATTTAAAGCCACAAAATCAGTTTCGTTCTCTGCGGCCTTTCAAGCATCTTGACCCATAATGGCTCGAGCCGACAAAAGTGGCGCTAATTCAGCTTTAAGGCAACAATCTGGTTAAAACTCTCGCAGCCGCAACTCAAATCTGGGCATTAGTGACTCGCTGCTCCTAATTTTTTTGCTGCAAAAAAACCGAAACTTTTCCTTCAACTTTCGCTGCCACACACACACATACCCGTAGTACCCTTGCCCTCTCAGGGATTTCCCAGACCGTGCGTAGAAATGAAACTGCAACAAAACTCAAAAAGTGAGGCGGCAGGAAGCACGCGAAAAATAACAGCAGAACAGCGCCGACCGAGTGCAAGTTCGAGTGGAGGAAAATGTGCAGGAAAGTGCAGTGGAGTTGCACGGGCGGGGAAAAACCAGTACGAGTGTGCTATGCATAATGAATAACATTTTCAAATTAGTTTCCGGTCAGCGGAGATTTTTACGCAGTTTGTCAAGCGCATGAAAGAAAGTCCTGCGGGGGAGCGGAAAACAAAAGAAATAAAAGTCTGTACAAAAAAATAACCCAAAAGGAAAGCTGGTGCAAATGCGCCGAATTGGTGGGAATTTAATGACGAATTTATGTCAACCAAAAATGCAACTGGTTTTTGGTCCAAAAAGCATTTGTCAACTTCGTTAGGATGGGTTTTTAAAGGTTATTAAAAAGTAATTTTAATTTAGGGTAATGTTTTCTCAGATATGAAAACCTAAATACATTTTTAAAGCATGATTTGCATTAATTAAATTGTTTAATTAATAGTTTCAGCTTTTAAAATGAAGTCTGAATGAAGTCATTAAATATATATAAGTATTTAGAGACGATAAACTTGACATATAATGGTATACTTATGATATTATCTTGTAATTATGAAGATAAAAAAGTCAAAACTTTTGGTTTCAAATATTAATTTCCTCTTTATTTGTCTGTTATATCTTGTACATTATATAAAGATAAATCTATATTTTATTAAATGATAATACCAACTTAATTATGCTTATGAAAACACACCCCCTATAAGATAATTCCCAGAAAAGCAGAACTCCACAATGTATTTCCAACCAATAACATTTAAACTCGGGACCCGGGACCCTTCGTTTGCCCTGAAATTATGGTCCTCCTTTGTCAGGATATAATTATATGCTGCTAACGTGCAATCAAGGCGATTGCCATAACAATAATAGCAGTGACAGGGGGGAGGTGAGTGCGGAGCCTAGGTCAATCATTTAACAAGCCCCCATGGATGAGGAGGAGGAGGAGCAGGAGCAGCCGAAGGATGAGGGAGAGGTGGCTCCCGTGTAAGCAAGCAGAACGTAAAAATACAAAAAAGAAAGGAGAGGCATAATAATGTACATGAATGCCTACATCTGGCCATTATAATGGGGGTATAGCAACACGGTGGAGCCCTGGACTGGAAATATTCCGCCTGCTGCCGGCATAATGAAATCAAAATATGCCTCCTGCTCCTGCTCCTCCTCCTTCTCCCTCTGGTAGGTAACCACGTTCGCTCTTGGCCTTCGTTGTAAAGGCAACAATTTGCGTTAAAAATTGGCACAACAATTGCAAAATAATCACCTCGGAGATCTGGAGAATTGGACTCTGTACTCGACCGACTATAGAGTTTGCCTAGTTCCGCTCAGCTGGACTTGCAGGGCGAGGCTGCAACTCCAAATCCCTGCTGGCCAGCCAGTTAAAAGTATTAAAACTGGGGCCACGCCACGGATGGATTGCACTGGACTGGACCGAGCTGGACTGCAGCCATTCAATCGGCAAGTGAAGCAATCGTTTTGATAGCTCACGGGCATCATTTACGAGAACCACAAGCACTTTTAGCCAAATGAAATGTGGCACAACGAACTTTGCTGGCCGAGCGGGCCCGGGCCAGGGCCCGGGCCAGGCCAAGTCCTTTGGCCCTTTTGGCTCCCGGCTCAAGTCATAATTTTGCAAACAGCCCAAGATAGATGGCTGGCCAAAAGCGAAAACGCTTGTACTTGTCTCCTTTGTGTTATCTCGGGATGAGCTGAAAATTTTCACGAGTCCAAAGGAGTCCAAAGTTTTTCCAAGGCAAAAGTTTTTCTAATTAAGTGATTAAGAAATAGCCCCAAGGGACTGTAATGATGATATCCCTCCAGATATTTGTTGGCCTGGCAATTAAGGCAGAAATTAAAAAGACTTGCGAGTGCTCACAGTCTATTTTCGATTGGCCCAATAACACATATTTCTCGATATTCATAACTGCTCTGTTTTGTGGCCAAAACTCGGACAGAAGCCACATAAAACCTAAGCCAATGCCAATGTCTGGACACAATCGGAGAGACCCTTTTAAATTGCTACCCTTTTTGGGGAATGGTTTGGGTTACACAAGAAGAAATATTGCCATAAATTGGGTTTAGTTTTGCATTAAAATGGGTCAATTTGTGGCACTGCAATATGGCATTATGTATATCTAAGAGGGAAATAACTCTTTAGGGGTTTTCTTTCGGTTTGTTAACTGAAATGGAAAGTAAATTCTCTTTAAACGACTTATGTCTGCTGCATGCTTTGTTTTTATTATTTTATAATTATTTAATGTTATTTTGTACAGATGTATTTCTTAGTTAAATTATATGCTTAGCCTTGGCTTTGTTATATTATTTTCTGTGTACTTACAGGACATGCATGACTAGGACTTTGCGCTTTATTATCACTGACTGCCTGGCGTTTCTGCCTTGCTGCTCTCGGCCAAACACAGCAGTGAGCGCTATTAGCCAAAAGGCCTGCCAAATAAAAGGGAAACATTTCTACCAACACATGCCAGGGCCGATGTCTGTATATGTTTTATGTCGCGATGTCAGCATGAAACACTTTACGTTTCATATTTGCCAGGCCACTGAGCAGCGGCGCACTGGCAACACCCACACGAAGGCCGAACGTTCGAGGAGATTCTGTGCCTGGCTTCGACTTGGAGTTTTGCCTTGGCGCTCTTTTTCTTTTTTCTTTATGCAAATTAGCCTTCAGTCAGTTGGATTTTTCCACGTCCTGCTGTTGCTTTTGCTCTTTGCATAAATTTTAAATTTGCTCCTTTATTCGTTACTTCTCGGCTTGGTTTTGCTTTTGCTGCTGCTTCTTGTGTCGTATTTATTTGGAAGCATACTTTTATGGGCGCTGGCTGTGACAAGTTCTGATACGTCGTCGTCCTATACGTCCGTCTGTCGGGCTCTGTCGGGTCCTGTCTCGGCCTTATTTATGCACTAACATTAAGAATTATTAACTTTGATAACTTATTGCACTACGACACCGCCCTTGCCGCCATCCCCGATTTCTTTTCATTTTGATTCCGTACATGTGCGGAAATTTTATGTGACACTCGAGAGATTTATGTCCGGGTTCCCCTTCCCCTCAACCTTCCCCAGCTCCGAAAAGAAAAGGAAACCCAATGTGGGCGTGGCGCATTGTTGAGTTTAAAAAGTGCCATCGGAGAAATGCCAAACACGTGCGACGAACGCCACAGCCCACTTCAAGATTCCATCCACTTGGCCATATTAATCATACGCACCGCTGGCCAAACAACAGCCATTCCTCTGCCGGCCAAAGTGCAGTGCACGCGGGCGTTCGTTAATTAATTCCCGGCAATATTTGACATTTAATTCGAGTGTCAGGACTCGGAGCGAAAGCGGCCATGAAATGGAGCGAAATTAATTTCTAGATTTGTTTGTCTCGTCAAACTGTCAGCGTCCCTGGGCTTTGACATTTATTTGCACGAGAAAACACACCTTTTGGACATGACTGCGAATGTTGTTTGAACGGAAGTTTACAACAAGGCTGCGAATTAAAGCCTTAAATTAGTTTCGCGTGCTGGTTATTAATTAATCTCCCCGGGAACAATCAATCTAAATCGCTTGTCAGCGAATGCCATAAATTAAATTCAGCGCCGGAACATTCTATTTTCATGTGGAATGAAACTTTCAAAGGGACGTCCGTCCACTTTTCAATTAAATACCAATTGACACTGACGGACAGCGACTGCCTGCAGTTCGAGTTAATTAATTAATAATTGTGTTTATGAAAATGTAGCAGGGCTAGGTGATAATTATCATCAGCAGCGCCACGCGGATCGCTTTTGGCCTGTTCTATTTTAGGTTTTGTGGCCACGCATCACGCATACGCCGCGTGGACAAAACAATTTCTGTCACAGGCGGCAGCACAGGCGGCACAGGCGTAGGCGAACAATTTGGGCACGCCCCATTGTCAGTGGAGTAGTCCCCGGTTTTGATTGATGGTTGGTTATGTCGGTTTGGCCACCAAATCCTCTCGTCCTCCGCCTCCTCTCCATCGCAATCCCAGTGTGTCCCAACTCCCAGCGGCTGCTGCATATTGTTTCTCCCTCGTTTTTTTTTTTCTTTGGTCTGCAGGGTTGGGGCACTGCTGGTGGCTTCTGGTTTTGTTTTCTGGTTATTTGTCCGAAGGGTCATGAATTCGTGATGTGGTCGCCGGGCCAACAAATTGAAGTGGCCTTGTGCGCGCTTCCATCGAAGCTGAGAGAGCTGAGAGCTGGTCGCTGCTGCAGTTGCGGTTTTTGGGAAACTGGAACCCCTTGGAGTTCCATTTCGTGGCCAAGTTGAACACTCTGGCTTGACGGATTCTATTTAGGCTTCTAGGTGATTACGGCGCCTTTGTGCGGACCCACTGATTGATAAGGTCGCCAGTGTCAAAGGCCAACAGCAGCAGCAGCAGACACGGCACAAAAAGTGGCCGCCTCGTTTTGTGTCCTGCCTCCTGTTTGTGTATGTGTGCACATCAACAATAACACGAATCTCATTAATCATACGTATGCATAATGGCTCGTGTCGTACAAGCAAAGGATGGCTGCTGGCCAAAGGGGCTGGGATTTGAGCCACTACTAGCCAAGACTAATGTAATGTGCCACAATATGTTACCAGCTGCGGAGGGGGTGGGGGAAAGTGGAGCAGATTTGGCCAGGTCAAAGGTAGCTGCGGTCGTCCCAAAAACCCCATCTAGCACGCCCCCCCATAGCTCCCTGTTCCTCCTGTTCGGGCTAAACATAATCATGTGTCATTGTCGCTGTCACTGCTCCAACCTTAGTGCGGTCTTCCAGCACTCGGGAAAATATTGTATTTACAATTTAAGGTGTTTAAATGGGATTTTTAGGTTTAAGAAATTGTGTCTCTAAATAGTTATGGTGCTAGTTTAATTAATTTAAAATGAATTTAAATATAAAGAATCTGAGTTTGTTATAAATAAAATTATAATCTATGAGAAACTTTATTCCTTTCAGCTCTAAACCATATTTTTATAACCTTGCAGGATATAATAATATTAGTTATAAACCTGCAACGAAGTGAAGGAGTCTTTCACGAACCTATAAATCATATAAATTCTTAATCATCATTTAAATTTATAATTATAATTTTTTAACCTAATAAAAACTAACACAGAATAGCTTTCCGAAAATAAAATTGCTACATTTTCTGCTCAGTTATGCTTTATTTTCATGCAAGGGCTTCCATAACTTAGTTTCCTTTCATGTTGTTCTAATTAAACTAGTTTCTCTGCAGAAATACGATTTCCCAAATCCCCTTTATTTTTATTCAAATCTTTTTAGCACTTACATTCCCATTTTTTCCAGTGCATCGCTCACCTTGGCTTCGTTTTTTGTACAAGCTCTCTGCCGCTGCTTACATTCAATTTATCCCCGCCCTATCGCCGGATGCCTAACAACCATATCGTGTTCCCATTCCACGCGTGTTCCATGGTCGGGATAATTAAAGGGGATGTCAGCTGCGGCCCCTCTGCCGGTCTGCCGGTGGGTCTACTTCATCAGGACCATCCAGTATCCGCAGCAGCAGCAGCAGCAGTCCCGTGTCCTGCTAACCGGGACAGCATTTAGCATTTTGCTGCGCACGGGCCACCAATTACTTTTGGGTTAGCAAATTTAATTATACTCGTGGCGCACACCTTTTCGGTAACACGGCGCATCAGTCAGTGGCCGGACCCAGTTTTGCCTGGCGGATTTTCATTGGGGCGTGAGTTATGCGTTTTTAATTGCTGACCCCCAATGAGCGGCTTGACCCGACAATTCATCTTCCAAGGGTCTTCCTACCGGGACATGACTTCATTAAAAGTCGCTTAGTCGCTCGAGTGGCGAGGCACTTTAAACCAGGTTCTCCTCCTCCTGCTGCGCCATAAATTCACACTGCAACTGGGCGGCATTTTGTAGTTTTGTGCATGTCACACACACACACTGAGCGAAATCAGGCGAACATCCATCATTTTGGAACAGGCAGAAAGGCAGGCAGTTGGCCAAACATTGACATTGCAATGTCAATTTATTCAGACTGCCTTCGCTGCTCGGCGATAGAAATTTAAATGTTCAAATGGCAGGTTTAGCGCCACCATTTTGTTCGTTTTTGTCGATTGCGATTCCGATTCCAAAACCGATTTCGATTTCGTTTGTTTGCGGTCTTTTGGGGATTTGCAGTGGGTATTTGTGTCGAAGCGAATGCAAAAAAAAAGAGTAGAAAACCCAGTGAAACAGATCCAAGCACGGCGAGTTAATTGTGCAGGAACGAAAAGCGAGTAAAATATATATATTCACAGGAATGGTATTACCCGGATTAGCTTCTGCTCGGGTGCCAATTTAAATTTGAAATGTCCGGGGATTTATAGTTTGGCCATTGTATAGAGTTTATCATAAATTTAAGTTTAATTGAATCCAACTTAATATTCAATATTCTCTATGCGGTGTGTGCCTTGCCTTGGCTTGGCTTGGCTTGGCTTGGCTTGGCTCAATTATTCATTTGCCAGTTTATCTCCTAAATAAATATATTCTCTGGCATCCTTCCTTTGGTTTGCCGGCCACTGAATATTGCTCATACGCCGTGTGTCCGTGTGTCCTTGGGACTACAAAAACTATTAAATGCTGCCCGGGCCGGGCCAATGGCTAATAAAGCAAAATATCCTTGCATATATATAACATAAATAACTAAAGTGCCATGCGGCTTAAGGATTTTTTAGCAGCTTCTTCCCCCTCGAGTTACCCCAAGTAGGTGTTTAGTGGCTATTATCATCATCGGGCAAGAGTGTATTGTGTGTATTCTGAACTCTTTAGCATCAATATTTTATATGTAATATGCTAGCAGATTATGATTTATGACCCGGCCGCTGAAATGGCTCTCTGTGTGCTGTGTGCTTTCACACCTTCTCCCCAGGGAGTGCGAATCGCATTGTCTTGGCCCGCTTAGAATTCCATATTTCATGGCACGGGCGAGCTTCAATTCGCATTCAGTGCTGAAATTGCGTTTAAAAGTGTTTAATTGGCGCTCGCGCTAAGTAACAAGTTGAAAAATTGCGCAGCTCGCTCGTAAATTTGCTCGGCAAAGTGAAAAGTAATAATATACAGGCATTATAAATGGCTGTGCGCGTCCTTGAAGCGCCTGTCGGCGGGTAGTCAGGTAAGATAGGTCCTGCGGTAGTAGGTGGCACTATGGAGTGTGCACACAGTCAATGGCCGTCGCCACCGCAACTCCTTTTGCTCATCCTTCGCATGTGCCTCCTTCAGTATTGCCACAGAAGAACATCAAAGTAAAGGCACACAGAGAAAATATCCGAAGACATATCTCTGCCACAGATTGACATCTCAACTTTCGCTTTTACTTTTGACTTTATTTAAATGTATTTGAATTTATTTAATGTTGATTTCTCTTGGAATACAAGATGCGGCCATTAGCCGCAATTAAATGTAAAGGCAAAAATTCAACATTGAATATATCAGTTACACCTTATTTTGCTGTGTATCTCTATGACCGAATCAGTGAGGCAAATGAAACCGAAACAACAGCAACAACAAGGACGACAAGTCGCTGATACATTTACCCAAACACACCAACACACACACATATGCATATGTCCTGCCTGTATGTGTGGGCAAAGCATTTCAAAAGTAATTCAAGCAAGAAAAAAGTTGGGTAATTGAAAGTTTGCCCATAAAAATTTGTCGCTCTGCGTTTTGCTCGTTTGAGTGGCAGAAGGGCGGGCGATCCCTCTCTCTCTATATATATATATACTATATATCCATATACCCCTTGGGCACCTCCTCCCACCCCCCTGTAACTTTTCATTATGCATCCATCCCCCCACACACACAGTCTCGTGCCATTATCTGGAGCACTATCGAGGCGCCCAAAACTAGTTGAAGTGCTTGAATTGTTTACGTTGATAACTTTTCTTCGTTTTTTTTTTATTGGAAGCACCCTGGAAATTGGTATATTGAGTAGTTTGAATATTGAATTAGCATAGGAAAACCTTTAAGGAAGAAAGGTTTCCTGGGGATACTTGTGAAGAAAATAATTCCCATCTCATCCATCAAAGTTCGTAAGTCTCAGCCTGTTTATAGGGTAACTACCTGGTCTAATTGAGTGCCCCTTTATTGGCAAGAACAAAGTTTGCCTTCGGCATCAGCCGCTACTTTTACTTTGTTCGAAGGATCGCCAGTTTTATGGGGCCGCATAATGAAAACGCAAACGCGATTGCAGTTTAACTGCACTTTCAATGACAACGAAGCTGGTGCCACCACCTTTCCTTTAACCGCTTCATCCTGAAGGCACTTGAGGCCACAACGAATTGCCAGCATTGATAAATGGCAATCGTATCTGTATCTGTATTCTGTATTTGTATCTGTATCTCTACCGTGCGTTAAAGTACCTTCATCTGTGTATCTGGCTGTGTTTTTGGGTTCAAAGCCAGGGACAGACCACAAAATAAGCGTAAATGATATGAAGACATAAAAGCGCCAAATTGGGAACCAAAACAGAAAACCCAAACACACTTGATGCACTAAAAAAAACCTAAAAAAGTATTACAAAATTATAAAATAAAGATAAGATAGATACGAGAAGGTACTAAATTTAATAATTAAGTAGTTTGTGATGTGATAATATTTTGAGATCTTAAAAGCTTGTCTAAGAACAGTCCAAAGTGAGTTATTAATTTGGGCTTCTGGGTGTCATTTTATGGTATTTATTCTTAATATAATTTTTATTATTTTTTAAGTGCTTAACTATAGTTAACCTTTTACAACCGGGAGAATATTACAGAGTCCCGAAAACTTGTAACCCTTTACAATCAGGGAAATGTTAGAGAGTATCGAAGGATCAAAAATTCCAGCTAGAAGGAATAAAAAATCCGGCTAGAAGGACTGCAAATGTAAGAACAATTTATATAAAAGACATCTCCGTTTACAGAGTAATCATTTAAGTTGTATTTTATTTTGTATAAGACCTAGTTGAATTTTGATCAAGAATAACCATAGGAACCCCTACAATTATACCCTCTCCGGGGCATAAAAAAAGAATAATTTAACTAATTACAAATTTCAAAACATTTCTAATGTCTTTTCTTTATCCAACACATTATCAATTAGCTTATTAAACACCTTACTCATTTTGTTTCCCAGTGCAAATACCGAAACACAGTTCAGGCAGTCAACTCGTGAGTCTGTTTTGTGGTGGGGCTTAACACCTAAACCACACCCAACACACCACACCACACCGCGCACACACAAACACTCTGGAAGCTTGCTGAGCTGCTGATGGCTTTAAACTGGACCGCACAGTGTAATAAATTAGATTTACCGAACCTGATGCGACAAATGCCGC
>VNJS01006990.1:0-21111 GCA_008042575.1 Drosophila watanabei
TGACTAAAATATAGTAATTTTTATTAACTTCGTGAGCAAGAATCTGACAAAAATAATGAATATGCTAGGGAATTTTGATTTCGTGATTTATCAAAGAGATATTTATGTTGTGGGGCTTGGAATTTTATAAAATATATGATTTGGTGGGAGATAATAAGATAATAAAGGGAAAACCCGATAAAGAAGATTTTTTTGCAGGGTATTACAATAAGTATAATTAATAAGCTTGCAAAGTATAGAAGAAGTCGTTTCCGACCCTATAAATCATATATATTCTTGATCAGCATTAACAGTCGAGCCGATCCTTGTTTAAATAAAAACAAAATTAGCTAAGCTTTTTCAAAATTTTTTATGGAGTTGTTACATCGTTAAAATGGTCAAAAATTCACCAAAAATTTTAATTTTCCTAATTCTTCTTAAATTTTTAATGTTAATTTCTTAACCTAATAAAAACTAGCATAAAAAAGCATTCAGAATTAAAATGAATGCATTTTTGGCTAAGTTATGAACGATTTTCATGATTGAAAGTCAAACTCCAAAGTTATATAAACTTTGACTTCCCGAATTTAGCTTTCTTTCTGGTTTTATTTTCTTATTTCTTTCTTGATTTCTGACTTTAGAACTACAAAGTTTTCTTATTCGAAACTCTTAAGAAATGTCTTAAAATCTTTATTTTCTTTGATTTCCTACTTGAAACTCCCAAGAAGTATCTTTAAATCTTGAAACCATCTACAAATGCATATATTGCACTCCTTTTGCTTTACTTCAACTCCATTATTTTAGTCTTAGTATATATATTTCTCAGTGTAAGAAGCCCTAGAACTGGCTCTTGCAATCTTAGCACACATTTCGTATATCTTTTATTTACTGTCTGCGGAGTCCGGCTGCTGCTGCTGCTGCTGCTGCGGCAACTTGTTTTTGTGAAGCGTCAATGGCCGCTTCAGGGTTATGCTGCAACAGGAAGTAATTGCCAGAGACCGAGCCTGAACAGATCAGTTCAGATCAGATCTGGATTCCTCCAGCACCGCACCCAAAAAAAAGCTGTACTGTAATTTGTAATTGGAGTCCGCATATTCTCGCCCTGGCTGTAAGCTTCGTGGTGCGATTATTCTAATTGATCCGTGAACCAGTTTCGGCTTAAGTACAACTGACTCATGCACTCGCTCTGGACCCGTTTGCGGAGCTCCGGCCAGATTGCGCAAGGTCGTCTGGTCGCCGGGACAGGACAGGTGCTCACGACTTGGCGTTAATTGTGACGTCGTATGCAACTGGTCCACCAAAACGAAAACAAAATAGTCACAAAGCTGCAAAATCAAAGCCAAGCCAAAAATTATTGCCAAAACAGTTATGACTTGGGTGAGACCCCACGTCCTACACGCGTGTCGCGGCTTTTCTTTCATTTTCTCTGTCTCATTTTTTTCTGTATTTTCATTTTTATTTTGTTGATATTTTATTTCTTTTTACTTGAATGCTGCTGCTGCTCTGTGCCGCGTTGAGTCTCACCTTGAGCTTAATTTCGGTCAAGCAAAAAGGCGTTCAAGATTTAATTAAATATAGCGGCGCGACAGAGCGAACGGGCGGCGGGACAACTTCGATTCGACAGCCGCTAAAATGGTAAATGGATGAGGGGAAAGCCGCTAACGACGACATTTAAATAAATCGCACTTCAAACGAGCTTTCGAGCGTGCCAGCGTCAAGTTGCATTTCCCCCGAAAACGAAAGACTTAGGCGACGAACGCAACGAAAGCATGGCCACGTTTATTGCACATGATTAATGCAACATTTTGCGCAATTTGTCGCGCCTATTGAATATATATTGAGGGGAGCACCAAGCACCAGTCAGCATTAAGCTGGCAACAAAAGCCAGCAAAAAATGTACGCAAATGAATTGCAATTTCTGCGCTTTCTGTGCTTTCGTGCAAGTGAAATCCAGCAATCACACACAAAACGGCTCATATTTTCACATACCCTCGATGTGAATGGGTTAAGCGGGGTAGTTACGACTATATTTGTACATAAATATGTGAAGTAAAAAATGTATAGAAAGATTTTAAATGGTAAATTAATTAAAGTCTTGAAGCTTATTTTAATAATAATTATATAATACTTAGACTCAAGGCTTCCCTTGTATTTAGTTCAATTTGACACATTTTATTTCCTATTAATATTATATTCTTATATTTACTCCCTAAAATATTGAATAAGACATCTTATATAATATAAGAAAATTTTAATAATCCGAGCATTTTATACATTAAAAATAGTTATGTTTACTTATAAGTATATATACATTCATAGCTATGCTCAGGGTATCCTCGAAATCCAAGCCCCTGCTGCTTGGAAAATGCAATTTTCTCTGATTTTTCATTTGGACTTGCTGTTTCTTTTTTTGGGTTTTCTCTCTCTCTTTTTTTGCGCAAGACAATTGAACAAATCCAATCATGCTGCTGGAATGCAGTTGGCTTGTCTCTCCTTGTTGCCAGTGGTGGCACCCGGTACTCCCACCTCCCACTTCCCCACCTCCTCCTCTCTCTTTCTATTATTTATTGACTTTTATTTGGCGCTGTCGTAACCGCAGTCAGACGCAAAAACCAAACTTACAAGAGACTAGGCGGCTCTTTTTGTAAGCCAATAAAGAAATGTTAGATAATTGGGAGTTTATTTATTTATTAAAATAAGAACTTCAAGATTTTTCTGATTAAAATTAATATTCAAAGATTAGAAAGTTGTATTTCTCTAAATAAAATTAATATTCTGTGATATTCTTTGGTTAAAAGATATTAAAAGAAATTAAGCAGAAGTTCTCCTTCTGAATTCAAGAAATGAATTTTTTAATATCTTGAATTTAGTTAGAGACTTGATTCCTATTTTTTAATTACATTTATAAATCATAAATATATGTTCTACTTATAAAGACGATTTTTCTGTTCTAGTGTCACCCTGCAAGGGTATATAAAGTCCACATTCCCGAAGTTAACTTCCTTAATTATATTTTTTAATTTGTATATATTTAATTATTATTTAAATTATTTCGATTTCCCTCAAATCTATCAAAGTTCTGCTCATTAAATTAGGTAAAAATTGGTCAAATTACTAAAATTAACAACCTAGTGTCATAACCCCATAATATTAAACAGAGTATTTTCCAAATTTTTTCCCCGTGTAACTTGGCTTTGCTCCAGCGAGCCGTTAGACTTGGACACTAGCTAATGATACCAACACAAACGGACAACAGACAAAACACAAAATACAAAACAAACACACAATGGACATTTGTGGAAAACTTAGCAATGCGAGTTGGACAACTGCCCGAAATGGACAACGAAAAACACACACATTTTACGCAAGAATCGTATTGAAAGATGATTTGCTAAGGCAACAAAAAAATATCATAATGAAAAAAAAGAAATAGAAAAAGAAATAGTAAACTGAATAAAAAACAGAAAAAAATACTGGCATTCTGAGAGTGGATTTTCGCTTTCGCACAAGGAAAATGAAAGGCATTTGAGAGCCAGAGCCCGGTCCCAAGCTGGATTTCTCTTTACGGTCATTCCGTTCATGTTTATTTCCGCGCCCAGTTTCAGAGCCAAAGATCCAAAGCGAGAGCAAACCAGTTGGTCCAGTACGAGTCCAAGTCCGAGTCCGAGTCCGAGTCCAATCCCCAAACAGTCTCCGTCTCTCCGCGGCAACTTTGCCTAACTGGCCACACGCGATAAGGAACCTTTTGCGTTAGCTTCGGCTTTGCCTTTGCCTGGCTTTGAGAGACTCTTTTTGTAATTTATGCAGCCGTAAATTAATTTAAATAAATAGCCCAAACCAGTTTCACTTTTGCGAGATCGATCGAGAGATCCAAGGAAATTAAGATCCCCCGAGAACGATTAATTGGGGGATGTGACCATAAATTAGTCGAACCTTTTTTGGGTTCGAGCTGGTGACACGACCTTGGCATAACCACATCCAGATTTAGCTTTCTAACTGTTTGATTTCGAAACTTAACAATCAACTCATGCCTGTGCCAATTCTGGCCATTTCTCTGCTCTTCTCCTCCTCCTAACTGTTTGCTGGTTTTAGGGCCTGCGGCTCAATTTGCATAACCCCGGCGTTGTGTAAGGTGTTCTTAATGGAGATGCCAGCGGAATGACCAAGCAGGTGAACGGGCTAATGGCCCAGAGAACCTCTAATAATATAGGTGGACGAGGTTATTTGCCAAAAAAAAAAAAATAAATACCTCAAAATACAAATAAACATAAACAAAAGGCATGTGAAGGGTACACATAAGGTAAAGAAACCTTTTTGTTTAAACTAGATATTTTTAAAGTACAACTGCATTCTCTTGTTAAATTTTTAAGGTTAATTGTTTTCTTTGGAACGATAAAATCTCTTTAAAATTTATTTAGATTTTTCTAGATTTAACTGTAGATACTGTCAGCACGTTGCATTTAATTGGCGCGCTGTTAGATTTATCTTTGCTAATGTTTGGGTCAAAGCCAAGCTTGCCATTTATAATTAATGTTTCTTTTCCTAATGCTATTTATTTTTTTTTTTGTGCTTAAGCAGGAAAACATAATAGCAGTTTTTGGTTGCTTTATTCTTGATTCGTTGTGCTTTATTTAAGCCATTTTTAGACTCGATTTTCATAGTTACCAGCTAATTATTAATCAAGCTTATTTGCTATTCAAGAAAACAGGTTTTGTTATTCTTCTTTTTCTTCAGATTATCATTAAAATTTACACACTTTCACTAAGCAATAATAAATCTAAGAAGTTAGCAAGGCAATGGTTTAGATTTATGAAAAAGTAATGGAGTTATTATTCTTTCTTATGACTTTTTTAAGACATAGATACTACATTCTTATGACATGTTTAAGTAATATCTTTGTTATGTGTTAACACATTTTAAATCTAGTTTTTACTACTAAAAAATACATAAATTTACACACATTCCTCTTCCCGTCACTTTGGAGAACCCGAGTGAATGGGCCTGGAGGTCAGAGGAGAGGAAACTGACTTTCAAAGTCGAGTGACTCTTCACAAAAACGGCTAATAAGCGTCCAAAGTGCAACTGAAGATGTCAGACCAAAAATTTTAACAGCTCTATGAGCACTGCCCCTCCAAAGACAATGAACAATGAACAATGGAGGGACCGGAGAGGGCCGAGCCGGGCGCATAACTTGCGACAGACGAGTTGAATAATTATGGGCAACGGGCTAATTGTTAATTAGTTTGGCCGAGCAATCGGCTCGGATCAGGTCGGTGGGGAACTGGGTCAATGTCGCTGCGGCGGCGGCGATGCGACGTGTTCGGACTTCGTGGGCGCCAAAGGGAACTGACCCCGCGGGATCTCCACTTGTGCCAAGTGCCAAGTGTGCGAATGACCTTCCCTGTGGCCCAATTTCGGGCGGCAGCCGGCAACAAGTGCCACGTAATTTGTCGAAAGTCGACATGCCCCCTCACATATAAATCACAGATTATTAATCGTACATCAAAGCATAAGCCCGAGTGATTAATTACATCTCGTTTCCGATCTCTCTCTCTCTCCTCTCTTCAACAGTTTCCACCGCGATTGCTGCGAATCGCTTTTGTGATATGTCTGCTGATTGTCTTGCTCTCGCCCGCCACAGACAGTGCGCAAAGTAAGTAACTGTAATTACTAAAAAAATTAACTTTAAGAAGTATTACAAAAAGGTTTACCAAGGGGACACCCGGGTTTGAACCGGGGACCTCTCGATCTGCAGTCGAATGCTCTACCACTGAGCTATATCCCCACTTATATAAGGAGCCAGACTTTACCCAAGAAACGCAACTAGACGCTCGCCCGATCTTGCTGCGTGGGCGTGGTTAATGCCTATCTTTGACTATTTTTAGTTCCTTCTTGAGTCGTCTTTTTCTTCTCTTTAGTTGGTGGGCGGAAGTTGATAAACGACAACTGTTGCTCTTGCCTTTTCTTTTTTGTAACCCCTTGTAGTGGTTATCTGTCACTGTTACTATCATTTTAGCACTTCACTTGTTGCCTAACCCTTTGAAACAAAAATTAATTAGAGAAAGGCAAAGGGCGTGGCAGCCAAACCCTGCTAGATAACACCTTAGCGGCTAATTAGGCGATAATTAAAAACGAATTATATAAAGAAACAAAGGAAACAAATGGCAAAGACAAAACTGAAGTCAATATATTACGATTAACCATTAGTTTTCATATAACAAGTTTGAAATTCAAATGAATAAAAGGCTGCGGACCGAGATGGGATAGTTCATTAATGGATTATAAAGTATTTTAACAGAAATTAGCTACGTACAAGGTACAAAAAATATGTACATTTTTAAGGAAAGCCTCTAGCAATATAGAAGAGCTACAAATAAATCATAAACCACTATAAATTGTTTGTTAGTTCCTTACAGTACATAATTTTATAATAAGCAAATATTTCTTTTTAAGTGGTATTTTAGCTATTGATATCAAATTTTAAATAAAATAATTGCAAAGAATTTTTAAATAACAAATAAGAATCACACAAAAAAACAAGGGGACACCCGGGTTTGAACCGGGGACCTCTCGATCTGCAGTCGAATGCTCTACCACTGAGCTATATCCCCATGTTGGCAGGCGGTGGCTAAACTGCTATATGTCAGCTGGCATCGCTGTTCTTGTTCCAATCGAACATGTTCGATGGCTGCTCGTTCGTAATTTAACCCTCGACTGGGCAGGCAATTTAGGCAGCCAAGTTATAAATAAAACAACTTGCAATTATACAATCGTTTATACATGAGATTAAAATGCAAATATTTATGGCTCTTGCAGAAACATAAAAATTGATATTTAAGCATTTAATACTGGCCACAAATTACTAACGATTTGTACAGATTATAACATGCAATGGAGGAAAATAATTAACTGGCCAAGGAAATCAACTAAATAAATAATTATTTTTAATTAAGTAAATCTTTGCTGATGAAGGCTTTATTTATAAAGATAACAACCTATAGAAAATCCCTTTAAAATACTTATAGCTAGCAAAAAAGTTTACCAAGGGGACACCCGGGTTTGAACCGGGGACCTCTCGATCTGCAGTCGAATGCTCTACCACTGAGCTATATCCCCAAGTGTGACAGCGGGCTCCACAGCAGCCTGCAAGTGCCAACTCTTCTAGCCTGTTTGTGCTTAAAATTACTTAAGAACAGCGCCTGATATCAGCAGGCAGTTCTGCTGCGCTTCCTAGAAAAATAAACGATAAGGACTGATCGAAATAAGAATTCTAAGAAAAAATAAAAACAAAAAAGTTTACCAAGGGGACACCCGGGTTTGAACCGGGGACCTCTCGATCTGCAGTCGAATGCTCTACCACTGAGCTATATCCCCAGTTGGAGTTCGAGCGGCCAATCGGCAACTAGAGGCGCCTGCCGAGCCGAGCGAGAGTGCTAAAAATAGCCTCTGCACAGTACAGCCACCGCCCTCGCCCGCTCCGCACATCCAGCTCCCAGCTGCCACCCCTTTTATTTGGCGCTGGCTCACTGCTCCGCTCTGTGGTTGTGTGTGGGCTTGCGCAGTGGAAAAATGCAAAAGATACGGCCATTAAATAAAATATTTAAACAGGTTTAGCAATATAATCTCGCATTGTTATTTCTGCTGCAACAATTCCAACTCATTTAGCGAAATTAACAAACGAAACCGGTGTGGGCCAAGCCGTATTCCATTAATAATTACGAATGCATGTTTGCTTTGGCAAAGAGCAATATCTCTGCCTTGTCGATATCTTAATTACTGGGGATGCTTGGAGACTCGCTTAAATCTCGGCGTCACGACTTGGCCACAGTTTTTTCGGCGTAATCAAAATGAATTTCGAACATTAATTCGAAATTATCGACACTCCACGATCGCAAGTGGTTGACAATCCAATCGCAATTGCCACTACGAGCGCCGATTGAGATCGAGATTGCGACAGCTGCCCCGTCATTACCACACATTGCCGCCGCACCGCTGCCTGACAACTGACGGATGACAGGTGCACACCAGCAGCAGCATCAGCAGCAGCTCAGGTGGCAGCTACTGTACTTTACGCTGCGCCGTCTCCATGGGCTTGGGGATTGTGCAACCTCCGGGCAAGGTCAAGTTTTGATCACTTTTGTGGGTCACAAGTGGGCGAAACTCTCGAACTGAAAGGGGTACTTACTTACTTACTTTTTAACTAAATGAATTATTTGTAGGAAATTAAACCCAATTGAACAAATGCCAACTTGTTTGTTGAATAAGCTGCTTAAAAATGAAACCTTTCTTAAGATTTACCCCTGTTTAAATTTTATTTAAAAGAACATGCAAAGTAGCTTTCTTAATCCTTTTCGATTTAGAGATAAATTAAACCAAACTGAAAGCCCCATTTTACCCCAAATATATTAACAATTTAAACTTCCCTTTTAGCCAAAACCCGTCGACGCCTGCGACGTCCCACAACGTCGGTCAGCTCGTCGCGGAGCAACCTCATCGACTCGAAGAAGTCCACTGAAGCGCCGGCTCCAGCGGCGGAGAAGCGCAGCGATCAGATCACTGCTGCCACCACAACCAGTGTCCGGCGCACACGTCTCCGCTCCAAGGCGAAACTGGGCGGAGTAGCTGCCGGAGCAGCGGCAGCGGCGGCTGGTGGAGCTGCCCTGGTGGCCAGCGGCTCCTCTCTGAAGGGCAAAAAGACCAAGGTGGACGATGGCACGCCCAAGATTGTGTGCTACTACACCAACTGGTCGCAGTATCGCGTGAAGATTGGCAAGTTTGTGCCGGAGGATATACCCGCCGATCTCTGCACCCACATTATCTTTGCCTTTGGCTGGCTGAAGAAGGGCAAGCTGAGCTCTTACGAGTCCAACGATGAGACGAAGGACACCACTCCGGGACTCTACGAGCGCATGATGAACCTGCGCAAGGCCAATCCCAAGCTGAAGGTGGGTCAACTTGAAAAATATATTAAATTATAGAAATCTGATTCGATTTCCTCTTCTTGCAGATCCTTTTGGCCCTCGGCGGCTGGTCCTTTGGCACCCAGAAGTTCAAGGACATGTCGGCCACACGTTACACCCGCCAGACCTTTGTGTACTCCGCCATTCCCTTCCTGCGCAAGCGCGGCTTCGATGGCCTGGACATGGATTGGGAATACCCCAAGGGCTCCGATGACAAGAAGAACTTTGTCCTGCTGCTCAAGGAGCTGCGCGAAGCCTTCGAGGCCGAGGCCCAGGAACTGAAGAAGCCCCGCCTGCTGCTCTCCGCTGCCGTGCCCGTCGGACCCGACAATGTCCGCGGTGGCTACGATGTGCCAGCCATTGCCAGTTACTTGGACTTCATCAACCTGATGGCCTACGATTTCCACGGCAAGTGGGAGCGCGAAACGGGACACAATGCTCCGTTGTATGCTCCCTCCACGGACTCCGAGTGGCGCAAGCAGCTGTCCGTGGACAATGCGGCCAGTTTGTGGGTCAAGCTGGGTGCACCCAAGGAGAAGCTGGTCATTGGCATGCCCACCTACGGACGCTCCTTCACGTTGGCCAACACCGATAAGCACGGGCCCAATGCACCAGCCTCGGGAGGTGGACGGGAGGGTGTCTACACCAAGGAGAGCGGCTTCCTGGCCTACTACGAGATCTGCGAGATGCTGCTCAATGGCGCCGTCTATGTCTGGGATGATGAGATGAAGGTGCCTTACTTGGTGGACGGCGATCAGTGGGTGGGCTTTGACGATGAGCGCGCCATCAGGAACAAGATGCACTGGATCAAGTCGAATGGTTTTGGAGGCGCCATGGTCTGGACCATTGACATGGATGACTTCAAGGGTGAGGTGTGTGGCGGCAATGTCAAGTATCCGCTGATTGGAGCCATGAGGGAGGAGCTGTTGGGCATCTCCCGAGGCAAGGAGGCCAAGGATGTTAACTGGACGGCGATTGCGGCCACTTTCGAGGATATCGAAGAGGTGGGTCTTGATTACTTGGATTAGACAACAAAAATATTCATTATTTAAAATTTCAGAAACCGGAGCCCATTAAGATCTCGGTGGATGAGGTCCTGAACAAGGTACGCAAGCCCCAGATCCTCAAGAAGCAGCGCATCAAGTCCGGAGCCAATGCGGTTGATACAAACAGTGAGTTGAGATAGAAATCCTCTTCCCGGAATCTCCTTTTAATCATTATTTTCCAATCCTCAGCTCGTCCCGCTCAGGTCTTCTGTTACCTGACCAGCTGGTCGGCCAAGCGTCCGGGAGCTGGCAAATTCCAGCCGGAGAACATTGATCCCAAGCTCTGCACCCACATCGTTTATGCGTTTGCCACGCTGCAGGATTACAAGCTGACAGAAGCCACCGATGATGATCCCGAGAACTATGAGAGTGTGATTGCCTTAAGAGATTCCAATCCCGATCTGCAGATCTTGCTGGCCATCGGTGGCTGGGCCTTTGGTTCCACCCCCTTCAAGGAGCTCACCTCCAATGTGTTCAGGATGAACCAGTTCGTCTACGAGGCCATCGATTTCCTGCGCGACTACAAGTTCAATGGCTTGGACGTGGACTGGGAGTATCCCCGAGGAGCTGAGGATCGTGTGGCCTATGTCAGTCTGCTGAAGGAGCTGCGTGTGGCCTTCGAGGGTGAGGCCAAGTCTTCGGGTCTGCCACGTCTGCTGCTCACCGCTGCCGTGCCCGCTTCCTTTGAGGCCATTGCCGCCGGCTATGATGTCCCGGAGATCTCCAAGTATTTGGATTTCATCAATGTGATGACCTACGACTTCCATGGTCAGTGGGAGCGCACTGTCGGCCACAATTCGCCGCTGTTTGCCTTGGAGTCCGCCACTGGATATCAGAAGAAACTGACCGTGGACTACAGTGCCCGGGAGTGGGTGAAGCAGGGTGCTCCCAAGGAGAAGCTGCTCATCGGCATGCCCACCTATGGACGCAGCTTTGAGCTGGTCAACGACACCCAGTTCGACATTGGTTCACCCTCCTCGGGTGGCGGCAAGGCTGGCAAGTTCACCAACGAGGCTGGATTCCTTAGCTACTACGAGGTGTGCTCCTTCCTGGCGGCGGACAATACCACGCTGGTGTGGGACTCGGAGCAACAGGTGCCCTTCGCCTACCGCGGCAACCAGTGGGTGGGCTTCGATGACGAGCGTTCGCTAAAGACCAAGGTGAGTTGGGATAATAATAATTCTTCAATAGTACTTACCCAGAATCCTTTTCTTAGACCGAATGGCTGAAGGAGCAGGGCTTCGGTGGCATTATGGTGTGGTCCATTGACATGGACGACTTCTCCGGCCGCTGCGGCAGTGGCAAGTATCCCCTGCTGAGCGCGTTGAGCGAGGAGCTGAAGGACTACAAGGTGGAGCTGGAGTACGATGGACCCTATGAGTCCCACGGCCCACGAGGAGCCTACACCACCAAGGATCGTGAGTGTTAATTGCTAGCTGTAAATTGATATATAAACTATTAATAATGTATACATTATTTTAGCCCACGAGGTTACCTGCGCGGAGGAGGATGGACACATCAGCTACCACAAGGACTGGGCCGACTGCACCCACTACTACATGTGCGAGGGCGAGCGCAAGCATCACATGCCCTGCCCCGCCAACCTGGTCTTCAATCCCCAGGAGAACGTCTGCGACTGGCCCGAGAATGTCGAGGGTTGCCACGCGCCCACGGATGCGCCTGCCTAAGAGAGAGAGAGAGGATGAGAAAGGATGTTAATATTGTTAATATTATATTGAAAGCGATGCCCTACATTTAGTTTTACACGCGAAACTGCCACGAGAAACAATCTTTTGCTGCCGCCGTCCCCCCCTCCGTCCCGAAAACTAACGAAATACTCGAGAAAAAGAAAACGTTGCTAAATTTCGTCTGAATTTTTTGTACACTAATTATAGGTCTAACTTAGTGAAGTAAGTAGTAGTTTTTATGTCTTAGTTACAAATTCGCACAAGAAAAAACAAAGAAAACTGAAACCCGAAACACACACACAGAACTTTCTTCAAGGCTTCAAAACTAACTCTCCATCCCGTTCTATATGGTTTATATGGAAAGCGATCGAAACTTCCGTATAGCAAACTGTGATAATCATAAGAGACCAATAACCAACCAGAACCAGATCGGCCCTACAAATCACTATCTCTAAATTGTTGTTCCCTCTCAAAAAACACAAAAATCAAGCGAAACAGTTTCCGCTATAACCAGAAATAAATTCGGTTGCTTTTTTGCTATATAAAATATCACTTATAAACTTCCTCTGAACTACAAAACACACAACTGGCACACAGTGAAAATTTGTACATTTTCAAGTTTTAACAATAAAATTTGTATTATAGAGTTGTAATGTACGTAGTTAAAATAAAAACATAAAAACCAAGCAGGCACTAAGTTTTATTCTAGTTTTAAAATCATGAGAGAACGTTTAAAAGTAGTGCTACCTTTTCACTTTCTCTTTAAAATTAGTTAAATTCTCAAATTTATTAAAAATGGCCCCAGTCTTGCGACAGGGCACTACTAAAAATTATTTTAGACTCATTAGAGTGCTCCTCTCCACGGAAATCTTTAGTAAAAGGCGAAAGATTTATTCGACAACTGAAGAGAAGCCAGAGTGACTTGACCACTGTTTGCCTCGGGTACTCCTTGCCGCCGCTGCCAGATCTGGTTGGGAATTGTACGCACCTCGGCTCGAACGGAAGACCTCAAAAACTGTTGCACTCTTTTAGGTGCTCAATGTGAAAGTCACCCTCGGCTGCATGACTCTCTGAGCGGCATGCCGCCGAGTGCGCATGTCCTCAAAATTAAGTTTGTTTTGAATGCGTCGGCATATTATTGCTCTTCCTTTATGATTTCTTTACATTTTATGCAATATATACCTCCGATATTACTCTCTCAGCGTTGGCTCGATCTACTACTGCTTTATATACAAATTTAACTGGCATATCAAGGAAGAGGTTTCGCCCGGAGGCTTATCAGTGTTGTCTTTCATTATTTTATTATTATTACGCTCTTTAACTTTATTAGTTTGAATTAGAAACTTCTTAATAAAGGTGGCAAAATATATATTTCTAGACTATTTATTTGTGTGTTCATTTTGGGAAAATAATATATTTTGTCTTTCTGTGTTTAAATTTAAAATTTTATTCAAATAAATGTTTAGAATAATCCAAGCCTCTAATCTCAGGTGATAACGGAAACGTTGGTTATTATTTTTTTTAATCGAATTCAAATTTTAAATATAATTAAAATACCAGATGAAACTATGAATGAAAATTTTTATAGAAGAGATATCTAAGTATAGTGCCCTTCACTAATATTATTGTTATTTATTAAAATAACGTATAATAGCTCATCTAAAACAGTAACTAAATACGCAGACAATATTTTTCCAACATTTCTATAATATACAATCAAAATCGTTTTTTATAGAAAATATTCTTACTACAAAAAATGCATCGGATCCCCAAGAAACACCAGAATAAAGCATCTGTATTAAAAATTTTATGATTTTTTTTTATTGGTTTTCTTAAAAAGTTGTTTTTTTTACATTTTGTTGTTTTTTTTATTTTGTTTTTACTCGTTTCTCGTTTTTCAATTAAATAATTAGTCTTACGTTGATTTACACAATAATTTAAAAGTAAAGTACGCAGTAGTAATCTTGACCAAAAACGGAAAGAGAGAATAAAGCATATAAAAGTTGTAAACAAATAATCAAGAAAAAATATTGCAGTAATTTTGTTGTGTGAATAACATTCGAGGAGCAACTCAACAAGTACAAAAATTTGGATAAATCACACTAAGAACTGGTAAACGAACCACACAGCAACTTGACCTACTACAGTTTCGAATAACACTTAGGATAGAATTGCCGAAAAATGGAAACTGTTCTTTCTAGCGGAATAATAATAATAATGAGTGAGTGGGATGGACTCTATATAAATTTGATCCTTAAGATTTCGTTCGTTTCACACTTCTCGTTTCTCCAACAGAAAATGATATCAAGAGTCTCGAAATCAAGTTGTACTTAATATGCATTAAAAAGTCCTTCCTTTTGCCTTTTCTCAAGTGATTTCTGGTGGTGGTGCGGAGTAGTTGAAGCCTTTTTTTCGATTTCGACTGGGTGATATGCAGCAACGCGACTTCCGGTTGGGTTTAGGATATACGTATAGCATTTGGTGGCGGAAGTTGGGGAAGTTGCAGGGCGTCGAGTCGAGTTTGAGGAGTGATTTTTGTTTAGTTTACAACTATAGAGACAGACTTTCCTTAGCAAAATATTGTACTCGGATGTTTCAGCGCGTGCTTGGCCATAAATACTACACATTCTGTATACTTGTATAGGCATATATCTCTATATAATATGGACCAACGCAAAATAGTTCGAATATGCAGAATGCATGGCATAAGTGACTGTGTGTCTGTGTGTCGGAGTGTGTGCCGAAGACTCTCTTTCAAAAATGGATGTATATGTACATATCACGCTGTGGCCTAGACTTTTTCAGTTGCTTTAGCTTTTTCAGTTGCTCTATATCTCCTACATCTCCTAGAGTCGCGCTGCAGCTGTGCGTCGTCCTTCGTGTGTGTTCCATGAACCAACATTTTACATTTCTCTTTTTCTCTTTACAAATACATAGTTTCACATTTTCGATTTCATTTTGGTTTCTTTGTAAACTTTTTAAATTGTATTTAGAAAATTTGTTTTGAGTTTGCTTTTTGCTTTTTGGTTTTCTTTCAGTTTTTCTTTTTTGTGGTTTTCGTTTCGTTTTTAAAATATTTTGCTATAAAAAATACACAGTTGAAAAATAAAAAACGTTTCTCGGTTGCTGTTGTTCTTGTTCTCCTTCTTCTCCTGCCCACCTACGTCCGCTTTACCATAACTTTCTCGGCTTTCCTTCTACCTTTTCGTTTCGTTTTGTTTTACATTTGCTTTTTGTTTGTTTTGTTTGTAGGGGAGAAGAGAGGCAGGCGATCATTGTCACGACATGCTTTATAAACATTTGATGTGGTTCCTTGTTCACTTTCTTACAGAATCCTTATTAGTCCTTAGTCCATCTACATATCTGCACTTGAATTTCTCGATCTTTTTTTGTTGTTTGCTCAACGATTTTGCTGCCTTTTTGTGTTTTCGTCATTACAGTTATTACACATATTTATTGTTTTGCAAAATTTTACAATTTTTTTCTTTTCGATTTTTTTTAATACATATTTTATAAATACTCTCATCCTCTCTTCCACTCTCTCTCTCTTTCGTTCTCTCTTCCTATTACTCTTAGCTCTGTAAAAATAGATCCATGTTATTTCTTTCTCCCATTTTTTATGCAATTTTTTTCGTTTTCCTTTTTTTTAACAGATTTTTCAAATTTTTTTGCTTTAAGTTTTCGTTTTTGTATTGTTTGCCTTTTTTATGTTTGTTTTTCTTTTGTGTTTTGGAGAGATTTCGTTTTCAAAAAGTTGCTTCTTGTTGTTGTTTTTGAGTTGCTTTTGTTGCTGTTGCTGGTTTATTTTTGTGGTTGTTGCTTCGTTTTTGTTTCGCTTTTAAATGCCTAAAATGTAGTTAAGATCTAACATTAACATTGGATATCAGTTTTTCATCATATTTGTTTGTTTTTACGTTTCTTTCTTTCGGTTTTTTGGGCTTAACAATATACAGTGTTCGTATTTTACTCTTGTTTAATGGTTCTCAAATGTCTTCTTAGTCGTAATGAATGTTTCGCTTAATCGCTAATCCGTTCCTCTTCTAATCGTAGTCGCTCTCTGTGGTCGTAGGAGGAGGTGGTGGCTAAGTGAGCTGCGCGTGTTTCTAGTTTCCTGCCTGCCGAGATGCTGCTCGCCCGCCCGCCCTCTCAGTTGGCCGCACTTGACATCAGTTCGGAGAAGGCGTTCTCCAGGCAATTCTTGAGTTCAGCATAGGAGACAATGAGTACCGATTGCTCGTCGCGTGACATCAGTTGTACCTGTGGGCATGGAATAGTTATTATTTACTTTATATTTACTAATATATTTCGACTTTACTTACGCGCTCTATGGAGCCAGCGTCCAGCTTGTTGAGGCATTGGACAATGTGTGCGTGATCTAGCCAGGGCCGGCCATCCTCGGTGACGGAATGGAATAAATAATCACGGAATAATTTCAACATGTATCTATCACCAGTCTCGGACCAAGTGCAGTCCAAATTGAAGCTGTGTGTGGATGAGATTTATTAAAGTAATATTTGTAATATATTTTTGCTTAAAAACTAAGCTAGTAAATAACTTTTAAGATTGATTTCTGTCTTCGGCTAAGTTTTTGTAGTTTAAAATCTCACTATCTTTTAAGATACTCGCTTATTTAGTCAACTTACTCGGGTCGCTCATTGATGCTATTTAATTTGACCAAAATGCGATACATCCGCCCATTCTCCATCTCCTTGGCCAGCTCGTCCTCCTGCATATCAATCTGACTCTGGAGCGCATCCAGTTGCGTATAAAAGCGGGCACCGATCATGGGCATCAGATCGGTAACCGAGCGACGGTTATTCGTGGTGAAGAGGTAACTATTAGAGAGATTAAAAAAAAATTAGAAGCGTTTAGATTGAACCAAGTTAAAGCTTACACTATAAAGTTACGCAGATCGGTGGAGTAGTTTCGCGTGACCATGTCGATGCTTGACTGGACGTTGTCGCGTTGCACGGACTGGAGACAGCGGCAGGCCAGCGCTAATACTAAGCGACCCAAAGCAGTTAGATCGTCCTATAAAACGAAGAAATTATAGTTAATAAAAGTTGCTTAATAAATAAAATGATTTCCTTCATTACCTGCTGATGCATGTTGACAAGCGCCAAAGGATTGGACGCATTTGGATCGAATTGCGTAATGTCCGAGATGCAGCAGGAGCTAAACCGCACACGCTTGCCCGTCACTATAATCTTTGTGGGATCCAGAACCCTAGAAAAGAGATTTGTATTTCATTATATTATCATGACATTGCAAGGACAAAGCTTTCACTCACTTGCAGGCTAGACCCGCCTGATGAATGGCCCTCAGGCCGGCGGTTAGCTGCATAATAATCGACCAGATAGTGGCCTCCGGCAGCAAGGGGCCATTGCTGGTTCGCTGCATGTTGCTCTTATGACTGTTGAAATAAGAGGGAAATGTTATATCAAAGGATCTATGGGTTAGTTTTAAGCAAAATCTCACCTGAAGGGGCGTGCCTCGCCTTGGAATGGATCAGTGTAACCGTTGGTCTCTGGCGCCGGTGTAAAGTATTTGGCCAGCAATGTTTGTGAGCCGGGATAATAGTCGTACACTAATACTAAAGCTGTTTGGGTATGAGGATTAAACATTATTAAACATTTATAGAGAGTGTTGTTTAACCGGAAATGTTTCTGAGTTGCAGGGAACTTGATTCTGTTAAATCTAAAGAGAGTTAACACTTCAGTATTTACTTTTTGAGAATCTTTCTTTGATAATTCGATATAAATAAATCAAGATAAGAAGCCATTATCAGATTACCATAAAAAGCAAATAAATGAATCAGTTATCGTAATCTTCTTAGACAGGCAAGCAATCTATGTTTTATTATTTTCCTGATTATTATTCTTTGATTAGCCAATTCAAGGTGAGCTATTTTTGTTGACAAACTTCAATAAGACTTCCTAACTGCTATTTAAAGTGCTTTAAGTCATTTCTAAAAACAGTTTCGGGGTCAGAAGCTTGCCAGGAACTCTATCTTTATATTTAATCTAATGACACATGGTCTTTACTCCCAGGAGCAGCATTTACCCAAAGCTTTTCCTCGAACCACTTACAGTTATCACCAAATGCTTTCGTCGTGAAGACCTCACGCAATTGTACCACATTCGTATGCTGCAGCTTCTTCCACATCTCCACCAGCGTCATGCACTTGGTCGACTGCAGGCGGAACCCTAAATAAGCAACAAAAATTCACAATTAGTTTATGTAAATAGTAAAAGTAATAAAGAGGTGACATGTGTGCTCACCGTGTAACCTTCGCAGGCAGTACTTGTAGCCCGTCGTATTGTGCGTGGCCCGGTACGTGCTGGCGGGTAGCGTTAGCTTGGCATGCATCGGCTGCGCCGGCGGCTCTAAAGGATATAACGCATGATAATTGTCCACCTCCATGGGCAGCGCATGCTGTGCCGCCTCCGCTGCGTCCATAATCAAATTGGAGATCTCGTTGCGGGCAAGGATTTCGGTACGCATCTCATCCGGTATGAAGAACGCTGATTCCAATTGCGTCTTCGGCTGCAGCGTGATAACGTTGGATGCCGGCCCCGGATACACATGACCCGTGTACATGAGCGTCGATGGAACACCGCCAACGGCGCTCATGGGCGCCACAGCACTGACGCCATGGTGGGCGGGATGCGTTGTGTCCACCACCACGGAATTGACAACGGGCTGGCTGTTCTGTGCGTTGGCAGTTGGATAGAAGTAGATGGTGCCGCCGACATTCTCCTGTAAAATTTAAATAAAAAACATTTGTAATCTTCTTCTAAGGATGGAACTTTTAAGGAACACCAACCTGATGGACGCTCGTGGGCAGCGTTGTGGGTATGGGCGAGGCTCCGTGCGGCGTCATACCGTGCGGTGGCGACTTTTCGCCGGGACCACCGCCCGCTAGCATGGCCGCCGTGGGCGATTCTTGGCGCAGCATTGCACCTCGACCCTTCAGCGGCGTCTGAGCGGACATGCTGCTGACAAAGGGCGCAGCGGCGGGATTCGGTGGTGCGCCACTAATAGCAATGGGGGCGGAGACAGCCGACACTGCTCCACCGCCCACCTGTAGAGGCGGTGGCTGCTGCTGCTGTTTCTGGGGATGCTGCGACTGCTGTTGTTGCTGCTGCTGCTGCTGCTGCTGCTGTTGCTGTTGTTGTTGTGCGATGTTGACAGTGGCTATGGAGGCGGTCTTCTGCAGGGAGAGCATCGAGGCCCCACCGTTGGCTGTTTTGCTAATGGTCACGGAGGCGGCAGAGGACACCGACGATGTGGAGGATGAGGGCACTGAGGCGGCCGCTGCGGCGGCGGCTGCTGCTGCGGCTGCTGCTGCTGCTGCGGCGGCTGTTAACCCATTGACGCCACTGAGCCCATTACTCAATTGCATGGGCGCGTTGTGATATGGTGCGTAAAAGTTGGGCGACGAGTTAATGCGCGTTGGAATGAACTCGGGCGACTGCGGCGTGACCTGTGGGGAAGCCATTGGATTAAATTATTAAATTAATGATTCCAAGAGCTTAGACTTTTGCTTATTTATTAGGCAAGACCTTGCGAAAGGGGATTTAACTTTGAGTTAAGGCTGTAGAATAGATTTTAAAGATTTACAATATGGTTAAACAAATTTTAACCATTGATTATTGATTATATCAATAAATTTCCTTAAAATCACTATTATTAAATCCACTTTCGCTAGAACTTTCCAACAATATCAAAAACACACACACAGATATCTGCTTATATAATAATAGACTTACTTTTATACATTTTTTTGGCTAAACAGGATCTCTACTTGTAACTACATCTTCTACTTTTAATACACAAACGCTATAAAAGACCCAAAGGAGGATACTTAAACCTCTACTGAAGCATGTATGTACATTGACAACTCTAGAACATTTTATCTGGATATCACAGAACGAACGGGGGGATTGGTGGATGGAGGGGGATTCAACCAGATATCTAGGGCTTTACCTGGGACTTTTTATTTAGGGGCGAATCCAAATTAAGTAGTGAGAACCCGTTATTCAGCCCATAACCGCTCGGTGTGGCGACATTCTGTCGATTCTGAGATATGGAGACACCAAAAATCAGTTCAGATTCGAAGTTTGGGAGCACAGAAAAGTCGGAGAAATACGAAACAAATTAGAAAAGAACGAGAGATATAGAAGGGGAGAGAGTAGGGAAGAGATATTCAGTTAAAGCAAAATAATATGTAGAGTTTATTCGGAGTTATAGATATAAATGGAAAAAAACGGGGGTAACAATAGATAAAGCAAGGTATTTAACAGGGTTTGTTCAAGTTGTAGTTTCTGTTGTTGTAAATCCCAGTGTGAGCTAGATATTGTGTATGTTTTTTTCTATCTATTTACTATCTTATCTGAAATAGCAGACAGTGCAGGGCTGTTCACATAAAAAGTATGAAATGAAAAACATTAGGTTCCTAAGTATGAAAGTCAAAATTAATTAAGGTCTTCCCATATATTGATCCCTTAAATAAATATATAAATAAATAAAAATGTAAGCAAATGAAAGAGATCTAATTCTTGATCTATTATTTGTAGGGTTTCTATTTTATTATTTTTGATATTTTATCATATTTAGAGTTACAACATCCTCCTAATCAAAGATCCCGAAATTCCCTGCACTTTCATGGGGCTTATCCATTTCAAATTGTATTTTAAGCCACATTCTCATTTGCTTTGCCTCTGCTCCATTGGATTTGCTGATCATTGAATTATTTAAATGAAAATACACACAGAATGCAATTAAATTCCATATATTTTGCCATTAGCACACTTCCAGGGCAATTATGCAGCGGCAGCAGCTAACACAATGGCCTCCATTTAAATATTTTATTGTTAATAATGCCAGAGAGCTTTTTTGCAGTTTATATGCATGGACTTTTGCACACCCCTGGGAGCGTATAAAAAATCCATGCATAAACACAAATTGATATTTAAGGTGCACACACTTATATCGACTTATATGGCAGAGTGCGGTTCCTAAAATAATAAAACCAAAAAGTCGGTCAAGTGTATATTATGTGCGGCTGAGCGTTGAAATTGAAATGTTTCGAAGCAAATTGAGTGAAAACAAATAAAGCAAAATTCAAAATACTCGGAGCAAACGTGGCAAGCAGCTGCTTTTTTTTTCTTTTGGTTAATAAAGTTATAAGAACTTAAGTTTCCTTCTTCTCAACTGCGGTGTTATCGTGTCAATGAGTGTCAAGAGGCTGGCACCGGGGTCTCAGGGGACTCTGATTGCTGGGAAAGGAGGATAAGGAAATCAAAACTTACCATATATGTGGCGAGTTTACTCTCTGACGGTATACCATTCGTTTGCGAGAAGAAAATTGGATCCATAGCAGCCGTATCTGGAAACGGGAGAGGGAGAAGCTTGGCATTACTACACACACACACA
>VNJS01006993.1:0-12421 GCA_008042575.1 Drosophila watanabei
TGATGACCTTTAGAACTGCAAAGCTTGTATAAGATCTAGACCTCACTCTCTCTCTCTGGCTTTTCAAAAAACTTCATAGAGCCAAAATGGCGCTGTTCATTTTCTTATGATAAGATACTTCGATAAATACATTTTTTTTCTGTTTGGCTTGCCTGGTGTTTTTGAAATCTGCATTACAGAAAATCATTAAAAATATTTATAAATACACATATGGAAAATAACATAAAAAATTCTCGACTATAAGTGTAAATTTCCGAATCATGTCTAAAAGTAAATAAAAACATCCTGATAAGTAAAAACATTTTAGCTAGGAAATAAATAAGTGTTTATATAAGCCCAGTGCACTCAACACTTACAGATCTATGTCTTTGGTGTGACCTAAACGTGGAACGCTGTCGAGTTAGAGACGCGTGTCGGACCTGTTTTATTATAGTAGGGATAGATCAAACAATCAAAAACATGGGTTTTGTGATATCGAAATTATAATCGCTTGGTTAAGTATTTAACGAATATCAAATCGGTGCCTTTAACAGAAAACGGGAAGGAATTTGACCCATTTACATGAACAGGATAAGTAGAGAGACTCTAGATATATGTATTCAGGGCCTGTATTTCTTAGATACAATTCGCATTCTAGGGAAATTATTATTTCCTTCGGACACTTGAATTAAAAATATATTTGTCTAAAAATGGATGACGGTTGGGAAAGAGTATTTCCCAAAAAGAAATTTTTGGAATGGACATTTTTACGTTGTTTGAAGATTATTAAGATATGGTTGGTTCTCATCTGTGCTTGTTCATCCAAGAAACAGTAAGTATCCTTGCGTTTGCGTTTTTATAACCCTAAGGTCTCGTAAGAATGGTCTTCATTGAGCAACAAAGAGATTTTTCTGTGAATATAGTTTTGCGGATAGCGATGTACCTTTTCAATATTGCGGCGATAATTGGTTGGTATAGGGATTTGGTTGGGATTCTGTTTAACTTGGTCAACAATTTCATTGATCATTTCCACAAATACTGTACTTTGGCAATTCGAAAGCAAATCTTGAGCG
Organism: Drosophila watanabei; assembly: GCA_008042575.1. NCBI lineage: Eukaryota > Metazoa > Arthropoda > Insecta > Diptera > Drosophilidae > Drosophila > Drosophila watanabei. The sequence continues at coordinate 1,053 of VNJS01006993.1, forward strand.
ATCTGAAAGAGATAATGAACGATTACATATCAATTCCTATTGATTGTGAATTTTAGTTAGGAGTTCGGTCTTACCAATTTGTTAGCAATTTCAACGGGATTCACATCTCCAATGTCGAATTTGAAAGTAATCGTTTTTAACTTGTTCTCCATGTGACAATTTATGACGCTGCCCTCGTCTACACTGGTAACACTTAGCTTTGGTATCCTTTCATTGCCGCTTCGGTTGGAACGTCTCGGTTTCTGTGCACGACTCGCAGTTGTGCTACCTTGCTGCTGTTGCTTTAGTTTTTCTGCTGTATCTGCCGACGCACTTTCGAGATTGGTTAGTGTTACGCTATTGCTAACTGACATAATCTCGGATGCAGTAGATGGCTGCTCTGGGTTAGTCTGGCTCAACTGCTGATTTTCCATCTGAACTTGGACGCCTTGCAAAGTCTTTTTTACCTGTTCATCCACTTGAGGTTGTGCCTGCTGCTGTTGGACAAAATTTTTTTGTTGTGCTGCCTGCTGTTGCTGCGGGATCGAGGGTTGCTGTTGCTGCTGGACAATAGGTTGTTGCTGCTGAATTAATTGTTGTTGTGACTGCTGCAGTGGTTGTTGTTGTTGCTGCTGCAGTGTTTGTTGTTGGGACTGCTGCTGCAGTGGTTGTTGTTGCTGCTGTTGCAGTGGTTGTGGTTGCTGCTGCTGCAGTGGTTGATTGTGCAACAACTGCTGCAATTGCTGCTCTAATGGCAAGGACAACTGTATAGGCTGCTGGTTCGGCGGCGGTTGCTGCTGCTGTTGAACGAACTGTGAGTGTTGCTGCTGATTAGATATCGGCGCAAATCCTGCATGTTGCTGCTGTTGTTGCTGGGGATCACCCGAATGAGGAGGCACTTGAGGCTGTAGTTGCTGAGCCTGTTGGTTGTACGTCTGAGTCAATGGTTGTTGCATTACCGGAGCCACCGAAGTGGATGGCACTTGCATCTGCACGGGAATCTGCATGGGAGCAGCCATCACTTGTGATCCAGCAATTAATTGCTGTGATATAGGTTGGGCATACTGTTGCACGAATTGCTGTTGCTGCTGTTGAAGTTGCTGTTGTTGCAGTTGCTGGTGTTGCTGCAGCTGTTGTTGCTGAAGCTGCTGCTGTTGTTGCTGAAGTTGTTGCAGCTGATGCTGAGCAAGTTGTTGTTGTAATATCTGTTGTTGCTGTTGCTGTTGATGTTGTGAAGCAGCCGCCTGCTGTTGTTGCTGCTGTAAAATCTGCTGCTGCTGCTGAATTTGAAGTGCCTGCGATAGCTGTTGCTGTTGGTTCGTCTGTTGCATCGCATACGCCTGTTGCTGATGCTGCTGCGCCAATTGGTTTGGATGCATTTGGTTGACGGTTGCCTGCGGTTGTTGTTGCTGCTGAAAATATTGCTGGGCTTGTTGCTGGGCCATTTGATGCTGCTGGGCCATGTCCGGTGTCTGAACGTTCGTATGCATTAGTTGCTGCAACTGTTGTTGTAGGGGAATCTGAATCTGACCCGTTTGCTGATCTGGTTGTTCATGTTGCTGTGTGGACAAAACTGTCTGTGGCTGTACTTGCTGCGGCACTTGTTGTAAAATTTGCTGCTGCGGCTGCTGCTGATTGCTAACCTGCTGCTGCTGCTGCTGTTGATGACTGATGACTGACGGTGTCACATTGGGTTGCTGCTGCGTTTGCTGGCTACTTGTTGGCGAAACAACTTGTTGGCTATTGGACATCTCCGTAATCGTCGAACCTTGATAGGATGCAAGCTGCGGCGGCTGGATATAGTGCACAGTTGGCTTCTGTTGCATTGCAATAGCTGGGACCTGTGACTGCACCGAGATTAACTGAGAAACGGCCACAGGAACTTGCACTTGCACTGGCGGCTGCTGGCTTGTGTTTGGGATGGAAGTGTTCGAGCGTGTGGAGAGAATTTGCGGCTCTGCGCTGTTTGTAGAGAGAGCGAGACTTGTCTCTGAATCGGTGTTTAGCATGTCATACTTGAACTGCAGGCGCTGATTCCATTTCACACCGTCTTCTTCGTCCTCAGACTCATCTTCGTCCTCTTCATCTTCATCGACGTTTGTTGGCAAACTCTCTCTTTGCTTTTGTAGTGCCAGCTTCTCTAAGCGCGACTTCTCATTCTGCAGCTTAATCTGCGTCTGGCGCTGGGCGCGCTCCTTAAGCAATGAAACAACCTGGACTTTCAAAAGCCGGGCCACAGCACGTGAGTCATCCTCTGATATAATGTTTTCCTTCATCATTTCCTGAGCAATCTGTTCGTACTCGTCATGCTTAATGTTGTACTCGAACTGGATTGCCTCGTTCTCCTTATGTCGGGACGAACGCTTCTTAGGATCCATGAAACGCAGTCGAAACTCGATTATGCTGATACTGGGATCGGAAAGGAACTGTTCGGAGGCAGTGGGTTCCACGCGGATGCCGATGTCCTCATCAAAGAACTCAGACTCCAAGAGTTCGTTGCAGCTAGGACGGTCCTCCTTTTTTAGTTCAATGCACCGCTCAATGATGTCACGCACATTGGGATCCTCCACTTTCGCCAGCGCTGCTGGCTTAATGCCGGATATTACCTTCTTGTAGATCTGCGCAGGACCCTTGCACTCGCTGTACGGATATTCGGAGATTGCCATCTCCAACATGCACATGCCGAATGCATAGACATCCACTGATTCGTCATAGTGCTCCTCGTACATTTCTGGCGCCATGAACTCCGGCGTACCAATCACAGATTTTGCATGGGAGCGATTCTTTAATGTTGCCAGTCCCAAGTCGCCGATTTTAACACTGCCAGTGGTGCCCGTTATAAAAATATTATCACATTTTAAATCACGATGAATTATAGGAAATTGACGAGTATGCAGAAAGTTGAGTCCTTTCAGAATCTGGCGACACCATGACTTCAATACCTTTGGGTGTATTTTCTTAAACCGTTTTAAATAACTGCAACAAAATTTTACACAATGTATAAATTCATTAAAAAAAAATATTGGTCTTACGATTTTAAAGTTCCAGATAACATTAGTTCGGTGACTAGTACTATATTCTTCTTGCGGCCAATAGGAAACTCCCAATATGTATAGAATCTCACAATGTTCGGGTGCTGGAGCTTCTTCAGCATGTCTGCCTCCTCGCGGAATCTGGTGCGTTCGCTTTTCTTTACTTGCTTGTCCTGAAAATTGTTATATTTGTCAGTGAATAAGATTTGCATACATTCGGAAATAACAGAAGAGAATAGAATCAATTTATGGCATATTGAAGGAAAAAAGCTCCAAGACTCAGAGACTCGGTTGAGTGGAAGCGGCCTGTTAGTTTTTATTTTTTCCTAATGATCCCATTTCAAACTACAAGGTGCCAAGTTATCTTTCTTTTCTATTACACATGACGCTTGTATATGTGTGTGTTTTTGAACTCACCAACAACTCGCACCAGGCGACTGGCACACCCGTCAAGGTGTCCAAGCCACGATAGACGGTTTTGAAGGAACCGCGTCCAACCTCCTTGTCGTACTTAAAGAACCGGCCGCATGGCGACATCGCCACTGGGTCATCGTCTTCATCGCTTTTGCTCTTAGTGATCGATGTGGCCGACGAGGTGGTCGACAACGCCGCTGTAGAGGGCATCAGCGAAGCGGAGGCATCAGTGGATATGCCGCTGGTGGCAGCTGCCTCCTCGGTACCAACTTCGGTGCTTTCTAACTTTTTGCCATCATCGATGCTCTTCGGCTGCTTCTCGCTTAGAATCTCGGTGTCATCTTTTTCCTCGACTTGAAAGCCGACGCGCTTAACACCGCTGGAGTGCTTGGTGGAGGACTTTAATGGCACATCGTCTTCAGTCTTTTCGATTGCAAGACTTCGTGACGCCTCGGTGATTATAGTTTCTATGATGCCGGCCACTTGGTGAGAGGTGGCATCCGTGGCATTCGAACGCGTGGGTGTCCGGAACTGTTCCTCCAAATGCTCCGCCTCGCGGGACAGCATTTCGATGTTGTCATCATAGTCGCGCGGAAACTCCGTCTCCAGTTCAACGAACTGCAGCGGATTGGTGTTTCTGCCCGATTGCTCCACATTCTTCCGAACAAATCGAATGTTTTGAACGAAGTTCGCGGTCAAGGTCGTGGGCGTCGTTTTGGACGAGTGCAGTGGAGCCTGTTGCTTAATTAACGGCTCGATCACCGTGTCCGAGGAGGACTTCCTGGCCTCCATCTTTTTAGTATCGGAGACAACAACCGCTTGAGTTGCCCCCTTGACCACCGACTTGTCTTTTCTTTTTAAATTGCCCGAACCTACACCAGCTTTTTGGCTCATGGCATCTGCAGGCGTCTCAGTTTTGCCATCCATTCTGTCCTCATTGTGTTCTCTGTGCTGGAGGACTATAGAGCGGAGCACATCTACATCGATACTGTTCGCTTGCGGTCGGTCGTTCTGAGCACCGTTGTTGTTTTCGTTGACTTTCGATGCCTTATCTTCGTTTTTGGGGCTTACTGCCGTCTTACCAGTTGGAGAGTTGCTGCTACTGGAAAAGCGTCGGAAAACCCGCGAAAATAGGTTACCTTTGCTGGAAGCCGGTGGTGTATTTGTTGTGTAAAGCGTTGGCAAAGAAGAAGATGGTTCAATGGGTGATGCCTGGATCGATGTGGTGCTGCTAGTGCCGCTGGTGCTTGTGTGTGCAGATAGTGCGTCTGGCTTGCGATTGGGCTTCCTGCTCAGGGTGTCTTTTAGTTTTGAAGTCGGGTTCGGGTTATGCCTAGAAGAGGCAGACCTATTAAACGAACGGTGTCGCGACTTTTGTATAGTAGCTCCCTGTTCAATTTGCTCCTCGTTAGAAATGGAGGTATTCCTAAAAGTAGAACGAGAAATGGAGTTTTGTATAAATGAATAAGTAGTATACACATAAGTTTACATAATACCAAACAAGTTTTGTCGTATATAATCTATTATGGATATCGCTATGAATTAAAAATTAATTTAAATGTTACAAACGAGACTCTTTGTGCTCTATAATATTTTATTACAAAGATTTAGATCTTCTTTTTCAATTCAAAAGCATTAAATTTACAATTGATTTGGTCCTCATTTGAGCATGGAATAACGGAAAGTGGCTGTATCCAACGACGCTTTACTAATTTTGTTAATGATTATTCACAAAATGCAGCTCGAATTCAGGACATGTCGCTTATATAATTCATCGATATACTATTTAGTTTATATGTATAAAAATATCTACATATATTTGAAAATTTTGCATTTTGTCTTCCTTACATTTAATATGCGAAGCTATCCGTTGTTTAATTTTGTAAGCATTTTTATGAATGAATAAACACTTAAACAGCGGAATTATACCACAAAGGACTTCTGATAAATTAAGTTATGGTTTGCTAACCAACAAAATTCAATTTGCTGAGCAACTATCAGAGTTTCCACCCACCTTTGAGGTTGCGTGGTGCAGGAAGTAGTACCATCTTCGCTGATGGCGCTTCCCTTCCGAGCACGGTTTGTAGGTACGACCTCTTGTTGTCGTACAAAGTCACAAAGGGTTTGTCCAATTTTGCAAGATTTTCAGCAGCAGGCCACACCGTTTAATCTGAAATTAAACAATTCAAGACAGATGAGACGTGCGCGGTGGGGCAATCTGTTCCATCCAGCTGAGCTCGGCATAGAGCTAAGTTGGGAACCGTGGCCTGCCTGTGTTTACTAGGGAAGCGGGGGCAAATATGGGAGCTGGTAACTCAACGTTCCGACGAACACACACTCTTGCACTACATTGTATATGGGCAGACCGCCTGTAATATCGCTTACAGCTGTGTGGTGCCGTCTCCTTGGGATTGGGATTGGGATTGAGGTGTATGCTTTCCGTGAATCATGAGTTTCGATTGCACTACCGTACGTCACTTGTTCTATCGTCTCGTGTGCGGATATGTATGTACATATGTGCGCTTCGCTTGTGCGTACATGTGTATGCTTGTGCGGTACGACCGCTATACATACATATTTATGTACATTGATTCGGGGCAGGAAACATATGCAACAACAACTGGCTATGATGTCATGGTCGAGGGGATCGCTCCACTCAGCTCGCTCCGGTCCTCTCTCCGGAATCAATCCACTCGTAGGGATGGGGCTGAACTCGGGCTCGGACTACCACTGTCCGTCAGTTCGCATTGAAGTATTTGCGATGTGTGATTGTAGTGCTCAAAGGTATCTCGAGCTAACAATTTTCATATTACGACACTGCGTTTTTTCTAGTAGTCCAGGGGAGTCTGACTCCTAGACGGGGACGGTCGATTGCATTGGACGTGAGCGACAGTCAACAAGAAGATCGAGTATTTTGCTTGAAAATTCAATTACTTTCACAAAAATTTTACAAAGTACGAAATAAAAAATATTGCATTCTAGGGATGTGCCGAAAAATCGATTTCAAAATCGATATAATCAATCGATAAGTCTTTTCGTACCGTGACGGTGGTTGCCGATAGTGCGACATACGTCAGCTCCCCCGCCTAAGATTATCCAAAAGTACAACAACAAATTCAATCTAGAGATAGCTATCAAAGCTGTTTAATTACTATTATGAAATGCTTATTTTAACTGTATTTAATTTAACAGAGTTTTTTTTTGAAATTTCTACAAAATGAAGAGTAAAACAAAGTAAATATGGTAAATACATTTATTTCGACAGTGGGCAATCAATATTTTTCTATTATAGTGGTGGTAGTTGCATAAAATCACACATCGACAAGCAGAAAAATACCTAAATAATCGAATAATTGTTAATGGATTCTTTTAACTTTACGTTGTGTTACCACTAGAAGCCGTTACCTTAAATTTACCTCTATCCCAGAACGCAGAATTAGGTAATGCAACGGAAGTAGGCTGGTGCTTCATAGGCGCTGATAACATTTTTTTTTCTATTACAAAGAAAGCCATTCAAAAATTCAGTTTTTCGATTAGTTTTACCTGTAGAAATGTTTGGCTCTATTTCATGTTTTGTGTTTGTACATTTATTTAAAATAACTAATCATCATAATGGAAAATTTATTAAAAAAATGTACGCCTAATTTGATAGTGAGTTTTTGGTATCACTTTATTACACTCGTAATAAATAGATAGGAAATCGAGATAAGCATAGTTAATTTCATAAATATTAAAAATTTTATCATGAAATCGATAAAGCCTAAAAAACCCAAATTGTTCTATCTTAAGTGACAGAAACCACCCGAAGAACACACTTAAATTTTCAAATCTTATGATCGCTATATTAAATTAATTTAAAGGTATCGTTTATTCATATTCATGTGCATGATCCTTTGCTTTTAATAGTCACGCCTGAAAATAAAGAAATATACATTTAAAAATAGGAAAAATGCTCAGCAATATGTACCTACTTATATTTAGACAAGATGAATAGCACTGCAATTGCGTTTCTCCCGTGTACATGTATCCATCAGATCCACAAATTATTTCATCGTTCTCATCATACACGTTGGCACAGATTTTCTCACAGTAACTTTCCGTATCTTTATGATTCTCTTCAGTAGCAGCACTTGGAATACCTGGTACCTGTCGATCCTCCGACTGAAATTATCAACAAATATAACCAGTTTTGGGAATTATTTACAAAAAAGTCATTACTCATCATATTTTAAAATTTTACAAATTAGTAAGATAAGGTGGCGCCTATCGTTGGGTCAAAACCCCATCATTCTCATTATATTTGAATATTATTTTAATTGTATATTTATATTTTATATTAAAAGCTCAGCATTGCTTTTTAGCTCTGATTCTAAAATTGTGTTTTACGAACTGAACTGAAAGCCCTTAAACTATAGATATTATAAATATGTACTACATTTTTAACCTAATCATTTAGACATCCCGAAGGAAAGCTGTTCATTTTTGTTCTAAAAATTTCTCATAATGTTTAAAAGTCTGGATAGCGGTTACGGATAATTAAATAATCTTCAAGAAAAAATTATTAAATAGTAAGAAAATTTTAATTATTTATTTTTAAACCCTATTTTTTTAAATTTGATGGGCAAAAGTGAGCGCTCCCAAATGTTGAAACTGTTTTTTTTTTTTTGGACAGTCGGACAGCTTCGACGGTCATGCTGATTAAGAATATAAGTACATATGTATATGTATTATTCCAGCTTGGCTCTTAGTTAGAATTCAATTTTAGTCTGTGCGTACTGGTAAAGTAATGAATAAAGTAATTCTCTTTTAATATTTCTGATTTTTTGCTGCTTTTAATTAAGAGGTATATTATTATTAAAACTCGACACAAAAATTTTCTCGCCCAGAAAAATTTATTTTGAACCAGGTCCATGTAAAGTGTTTCAGCTTGACAAAATGTCAATTGCCACCGTAGCACTGCGAGAAAAGCTATTTCCATATACAAATAAAGGTAATCTTTATTAATGTTCTTTAGAACTGAACTTCAAAATTGAGCCGACGAATCGGTCGTATTGTGTTATATAGTAAATCTCACCTGCTTTCCGTTTTCTGTATCAGCACTGTCTTCTGGATCATCGCTGTATTCTTTGATGGGCTTAGTGAGTTCCTTGACAGAGGAAGCAGGACTTTTGACAGGATCTCGGACTGTTTTGGCGACCGTTTCGTAGTAAAATTGATTTGTCTGTGGCGATTGAGTGTATTTCATGGATCCCCTAATTGCATCCTGTTCTGTAAATTCAAATCTCACTGGCTCTGGCGTATAACTCTTGTGGCTCTTGCCAAAATTTAGACCCTTTGGAGGACTTTGGGTCGTAGTTTGCACCGACATAGGAGTTGAGACCACATGTTTAACAGCCTTGTTGCCGTCAGATTTTACCACGAACACGTCCTGACCGGCCTGGTAACTTCCTCGAACCACTGCGGAATTTGCAGGAGCTGGGTCTTGCTGGTAGAACAAATCAGAAACTTGTATGGGTTCATTGTAACTGGAGGAGACTGTGTTGTCTAGACCACCAGATTTGTAGGGAAGATGTGGCTGATGCTGCTGTGGTTGGTGTTGTTGGTGCTGCAAATGCAGATGTTGCTGCTGCTGGTGGGGCTGCTGTTGCAGTTGGAGCTGCAAATGCTGCTGATGTGGATATGGGGGAATTTGCTTCTGCTGATCGTGCTCGGCGTCCAGCTTTTTATAATCAGGATCTCGTTTGGGCAGAAAGTATTCGTTCGTGCTCATAAACTGCAAATAATCTTTCGCCTCCTTCACCTCTTTTTGATGAGGCGTAGCCGGGTGATAACTTACTCCCTGATTATACCCTGGCTTCGACAGATTATCAGACTCTTCGTGAACCGAATACATTTTCTGCTCCTGAGGAAATTGATTATTTTGGAGGGTGGTCTGTTGAGAGGGAACAATGCTAAAAGTTCCGCTCTGTTGACCAAGTAGTTTCGGATAATGCAAATATTGAGAAGCCTGTACGGGGATTGCATGCTGTTGAATAGGTGCGTATACTGGTTTTTGATCCTTCAGAATTATATTTCCATTAAAACGCGGAGAGGCTTTAAAATTTTGAATGTACTGCTCGGAAAAATACTGCGGAGGAAATTGATTTTTTCCAACGTCCAAAACCGGAGCATCTTTAACATGAGCAAATCGGCCGGGCTGGTTCGGATCGTAGTGATACCGTCTGTTCTGATCATTGGAAGGATTAGTTCCGGAATGTTCACGGCGCATTATATGCTGCACCGTTGCAGGTAGTGGAGATTTCAGTGAGAAGTCCTTCGGGAACTTGTTGGGATTTAGCGAAAGTAGGGGTAAGTTATCCGAACGTGACCTAATTCTAGGCAATAGTCCGGGCCCTGGTCGATTGTGGTAGAAATGCGGCTGGGGTTCACTAAAGAATTGCATTAATCGCGAATTCCTTAAGCCGTTCTCATCACACTGCACTTGTTTAAATGAGTAGGCGAAAAGAAATATTGCCCCCAAAAGAGGTACTGATTTAATAGCACTTTGCGTCATTTTTGGGGGCCGCCAAAAAAAGGTGTTCAAATGCGTTCAGTGGCTCTAACGCGTCTTATTTCCACGACAGTCTATTCGTATTTGACATTTGTCAGTTCCGCGGAGGCCAAAAGCGAAAAGTCTCTTTCAGCGAAGCTCGCTGGCAAGCTTCTTTTTCTTTCGCCACGATCTCGCAGACTTGATCTCACTTTCTTTGTTATCTGGCCAGTTGTTTCACATAAAATGGAACGCCGCACGTCGATGCAGCAAGCTTATGGTAAAGTTTGGTTTCCGGACCCAGTTGCAACGATCTGCGTATTCAAAACCTAGTCGCTTGACTTGGCCACATTCTTTAGCGCTTGCTGTTCAAAAGCCGAAGAACCGTTAATCAATCGAGGGTCTCAACTGTCCGATCACTTTCTTCTTGAATTTTGGTGGAGTCGGCGGTTGGAAAGCCACTGAGTTACAAATGGAACGCTTCTGAGCCAGCGGTGCTGGAATCCATCGGAATGGCCAGTCACTAAACCAGTTTTGAGACTCTGTTACAGAGGAAATGTGGATGTGGTGGCCTGGTGGCTGTTGAGAGATCACATCGCTGCCGGAGATTAAGAAGCTGAGGCACGCGAACCCGAGGCCGAACCCCTGGAGCACAGTGGTATCATTTCGGAAACGATAAATGTGTTATCCGATTTACTTTTTAATTTGCTTACCTAAAGTGCAGGTGAAAGTAAATAAGACCAGATGGAACTCCAAGCCATTATAGAAAAAAAAAACATTTTTGGGAACCCTTGTTCCCGGTACGAAAAAAAGGGCCAGCGATTCATTGCCTCATAACGAATAAAGAATTTCAGATCCGGTAATAAGAAATTTTTGAATTTCAGAGTTTATTTACCTTTTGGTTTTTATCTTCGAGAAAAAGTGAAAATTTATTATAATTATAGATACATCTAATGGGCACAACTTTCGCTTTTTTCGTCAATTTGGCATTGCTTGTGCTTTCCTTTAAAGAGAACAAGCTATGGACAGATAATTTCGATCATTGTTATGCAAAATGTCAGAAACCGTAAACATTCGTTTACGTATTCATTCATAAAAGCCCTGTTATTTTTGGTTGCTTTCAAATTTGTAGCATACTAAGTTGTAATTATCTTGCTTCTTTCATTTCAATGCATAAATTAAAAATTACTAAAATCCTTAATTTTCCACATATTTTCTACTTGCTGAGTTTTAGTTTCGGATGATAAGAGTCTTTCAAAATATTTTTTGACTAAAAGTAGTTTATGAGGGAAACCGATATTATGCTCAAAAATCTTACACTTATATTAACTTTTATTTTATTTATTTTTTTTTTTTTAATTTCTGGCAAATTTTATATTTATTTAATATATGAAAGAAAATAGTTGCTAGTAAAT
>VNJS01006996.1:0-10911 GCA_008042575.1 Drosophila watanabei
ACGGCTACAGTTTTCAATTCGTTTAGCTTTTGCCATGACAATAAAAAAGTCTCAAGGTCAAACTATGTCCATTTGAGGTTTGGATTTGGAAAATCAATGTTTTTCTCATGGCCAACTATATGTTGCATGTTTCCGTGTTGGGAAACCTTCAAATCTATTTATGTTAGCTAAAGACAGGTTAACCAAAAATATTGTGCACCGATAAGTGCTAAATTAAATGGAATTTTAAAGAATTTATACTTTAAAATAATAAATATTACTGTTCAAGGCTTAATATATTATTTACTGACAACTTTGTAATATGCTCATTGCTTTCTCATTGTTTCCTACAAATAATATACATGACAAAACAGTGTTTGCCGGGTCAACTATAATTAGTTGGAGCCCAGCAAAGCGGGTCGGTTCTGCTAGTAATCCAATAAATGTAACAAATAATACCATAGCTTGCAAATAATTGTTGACCGTTTTTTTCCTTACGCTCTACTCGCGCTAAAAACAGAAAAAAGTATGCATCCTCGCTCTCGGTCTAAACAGCCGACGTCGTTTATCTTTTTTTCGGTTTTCTGTTTATTGCTTTACGTTCAGCTGTTGCAAAGGCGCTCTCTTTTAAAGCTCTCTTACCGACGATCGATACGAGGTGACGCTCGCTCAGAGCGACATTCTAAAAGACCGATTCACTGAAAAGGTCTCCGCAAATGATATTTTTTCGGTAATTTGTTTTCTTTGGACGTTAGGTCTTCTTGAAATTTTAAGCCTGAATAAAACAAATAATGAAGTTATCTGTTAATCCATTATTCAGAATTAAGTTTAATAAGTTTAAGTTTAATGTTCAGACTGACGCGAAGAATGCATAAAACTTCACATACACATGTGTGTTTGCGAAGGAAACTTCACATACACACAAACATGCGCAAAAAACCTTTTGACTCTTCATTCAAGAGCAAAAGAACCGTGAATGGGCAAAGCAAAAGAGAATGAAAAAAACAGCTTGTCAGCTGATCGTGAGCATAATTTTTTTAAAAGCAATTCAATCGGTTGCTCTTAGAGTCTTTGCTTCAATTCTAAGAAAAAAACCGTTTTTTTGCGATTGTACGAATCGGTCAACCGTTATTTGCGAGCTATGAATAATACAATTGAATTTGATGATGGAGAAAACTGGCGACTTACTAGTGGATTATATTCATTAATTTTCCATCACGTTCCGAAAAATTATAATACAGATGACCTAAATATATACAGAGAAATTTTAGTAAAAACTAATGTGTACCGAAGAAATTTTCTACCAAATGAACAAGTCAAAGGAATGAGAGTATTAAAATATTTTAAAATTATTAAACCACTTTTAGCTAAATTACCTGTCGTCGAGTCTCCACCCAAGCGCAACAAAGAAATCGTAACCGGGACTGGTTTCATGAAACTTGAGAAAGGTCGGCCCCGTTACATCTACTATGATGACCCCAATGAAATCGTCAGCCGACTCAAGCTATTGATAGCATCGGAGACAGCGGGAAATACAAATCAAGAATTAAAGGAGGCGAAAATTATATTCTAATTAACTATATATTTATGAATAAATATGAAAATGAGTTTATAATCATCATGTCCGTTGACAAGTTTGGACGTTATATAAATGAAAAACAGAGTACTAATTTAAAACGATATAAGAAAACTGAAACAGGTCTTTACATAGATGAGGATGGTAACTTTAATATACAACAAAGGCGTATAAAAAATGGAAGCTTTCCAAAAGAGAATGGTGACATGGTAATTAAGGCGTACGTAGATAGAGCTATTCATGATTTGAGAGTTTCTCTGTCCTCATTAAATATTAAATATCAGGAAGAAATTGGACAAAGTTTTGAAGGTCTTGAAGCAATTGATCTTGACACAGAGGGTAACTTTAATATACAGCGTATGAAAAAAGGAGGGGATGCAAAAGAAACTGTAGATTCAGTTACCAGAAAATATATTGATCAATTCCATTATTTCAAATCAAAAAGAATTAAGTGTTAGTATACCCAATGTAAAAACTTCAGAAATTGAAGATAGACTAGACCGACTTGAGGGAGTTATATCAAGTATTATTACAAAAATAAGATCTTTAAAATAATTTGTTAGTCTAAGATAATCATTAAATTAAAATATCGAATAATATTTTATTAATACCTATGTGAGAATGAGTAGACGCGGTATTATTAACGAATTACACGCTCCCGCGCGCAAACATTTTCTGCGTCGGAGGGTTATTACAAAGGGGATAAATTGCTTATGGCAGGCTGATTTGGTCGAAATGGGAAAGTACTCTCCCTCGAATAATGGATATCGCTACCTACTGACAGTAATTGACACATTTTCCAAATTTGCGTGGGGTGAAGCACTTAAATCTAAAACTGCGAAAGATGTTGTTGAAGCAATGGAGAAAATATTTAAATCTGGACGTGGAGTACCTAAGAATCTACAAACAGATGATGGAAAAGAGTTTTTTAATGGACAATTTAAATCTTTAATGATGCGATATGAAGTTAATCACTATTCAACGTTCAGTACTCTAAAAGCTTCAATTGTTGAACGATTCAACCGGACTTTAAAAGAACTCATGTGGAAAGAGTTTTCTTACAATGGAACCTATAAATGGATTGACATGTATAAAGGGTTAATTAATTTTTATAATCACAAAATGCACAGGACTATAAAAATGGCTCCAATTGAAGTGAGCCCTGAGAATGAGAAACACATCTTAGAAACGGCATACAACAATATTAAAATGTTTATGGGCAGCAAACTGAAAATTGGTGACTATGTTCGAATTTCTAAATATAAGGGGGTATTTGAGAAATCGTACACTCCTAATTGGAATGTTGAAATTTTTAAAATACAGATGGTCCAAAACACAAATCCAGTGACATACAAATTAGAAGATTTAAACGGAAATCCTGTTGAGGGTGGTTTTTATAAAGAAGAGATAAAAGAGAGTAGATTTCCCAATACCTACCTAGTTGAAAAGGTACTTAAAAGAGAGGGAAAAAGATTTCTCGTACGTTGGTTAGGTTTCCCGAAATCTGATGACAGCTGGATAAATAACTCTGAAATTTTGTAATGAAATAAACACACAATTTTTTTATTTATTTTTATTTATTTTTTTTTTTCTTTTGATTTTTATTCGTTTTTATTTCATGTATTTTTCTAATTTTAGTTTAAAGCTATTAATATGTAAACTTAAATTATTTTATAATAAATTATATCACAAAACTTAAGTCAAATTTTTTATTTAAAAATTGGATTTACATATATATATATATATTTAAAACATAATATTTACATTATTAATTTCGGCTATTGACATTTTATGCCTACTTAATTTATTTTGGTATTCGTTGTACGCACTTTCGCATATATCTATTTTTCTTTTGAGTTTAGCTCTCTTTCTTTCACTAATTAAAGTCTCATCTAGAACAGCTATTTGGCTGCGCCAACCATCTGATTGACCTGCTAGAGTTTCTATATTACCCATTAGTTCAGTTTCTCTCCTTGAATAATGCCCTATTGCTAAAGTTGAAATTCCATCTTCACATATGATTCTCTTATCATCTTTATTGTCTAATGTTATTTTTGAAATTTCATACGTTTCTATTTCATGCCCCCTAGACCTAAACATGAACATGCTATCACTTTCTTGCTGTCCTGTGAGTAAACAATTTAAATATTTTTCAAATGTAATTTTTTGTAAAGCACTTCGCTTCACTCCCTTATTCCTTTTTACACATTTTTCGGGCTGACTACCTGCACTCGCCGATGTATAGGCGTACATTTTGGAGCGAAGACCAACAAATTGTGTCATCGGCTTCCCGTGCAGCTCATCCTTGAAATTCCCTAGGCGCTTCTTGTTGCACTGGTGGAAATTATATTTCGCAGCCAATTCAGAAGGATATTCAGAAGAGTCAAATCTTAAAGGGACATCATGACGAATATCATTGTAAATGTCCTCTGTTTTAATGGAGTAGATAAAGGAATCTGTATCCATATAATTTAATTTCACTGCGTCTTTGAATTTTGGCTTCATATAAGAGTAGTGAAAATCATACATCTTCCATTTGGATAACTCCAACACTACAAAACCTAGGTATGTTGGCTTATCACAAACGTTGCGCAATCTATTCATTTGGATTGCATACATGTTTTCACTAAACTTTGTTAAACTGTGAAAATTGGATCTGGCTATTAAGTCCCTTGCACATAATCTAGGGCGACCACCTTTCGGACCCACAGGTGGGGCTTCCCACTCTGTAACTAAGCGTATGTCTTTGCGCTTTAAGCTCTGTTCCATAGTCTTCCCATAGACACTGTTGTTCAAAAGCTTAAAAAAGTCTTTTTCGAAATTACTTTTAGCCCTAGTCCTATGCTCTGTGTTAATGTCAATATATTGCTTAAGCCATGGTTTTTGCTTAAATTTAAGGATTGTATGAATCTTTTCTAGTTTTAACCCATTCAACATATTGTGCTGTAAAACTTTCTAGTGAATAATATATTTATTTTTATCATAAAGATCAGCTATTAACTTTGGTCTTTGAATTTATTGAAGGGAGTCGATTTGAAGGACAAAAAGCAAGTCATTATGTTGGTCGTGTAGCGAGTATGGGTATGCCAAGTCAACCTCTAGAATATTTCCATACTTACTACTTTCAGAAATGGTATTAATATTAAATGAATTTTTTTCTGATTGCTCTAACAATTTAAAATCATTATATGGTATTGATTCAGACATTGCCCATCCATATAAATTGTTTGCATCCACATACATTAAATATTCGAATTCTATAGTCCGATCAAAACCTTGAAGATATTTTTGGTTTGCTTTTGTATACCGATGACTACATTGAACTAATCCCCCTCGAATTCCAGACTGAATATACGTAATCATATCCATATCAGTGAGTAACTCGAGGGATATTTGTGTAGTTTTCAACATCGCATCCCATGACAAGCCCGGAGTTGTAAAATAATGGGCTTGAGCAAATGCCTTTGAAATTCTGGAAAATGTCTGTTTTCACTTGAAATGATACCGAACCCGAACCCGAACTGGCCTGTGAAATGACAGTAATCCTTCACTCTGTCATTACCTAAAATTCCTTTGCATATGTGACACTTAATGGCCTCATCAAAATCATAAGAGAGGGGTCAAATGAACACAAATGTAATACGAAGGCAACTGGAATATGCCTTTTTATCATTTTAGTTTTATCACTTACATCTATTGATATTGGTTCGAATATGCTCTCAAAGTCTGCATATACAGCGAAGGGTACGTCGAGCTGGCGATGGATATATTTAAATTTAAGTGTTGTTTCTCTGTCCCTGGGTGGCTCGCTCACATGGTTATTACATCTTTCCGCATGTTGATCAGCTCTTTTCGCACTCGTTGGGTAGGAGAGATACTTGTTGCAGAACCAACGCTTATCCCCGGATTTACCCAATTGTGATGACAGAAGGCTGTAATTTAACAATATAATATATTAGGTTTTTTTTTTATTTTATATGCTTACTGAGAGATATATTTTATCCATACATAATGTCCATGTATATCGGATGGTGACTCGAGAAAAAGTAAATTTACTGATGCCTTTTCTGTATTTGGTTTAAAAAGTGGTAAAAAACTTCGACATTTTTTTAATTATTACCAAACATATTTAGACTTATCTCTGAGTTTCTGTAGGTAAATTCATGTATGTTACCCGTCTTCATGGGGAACGTCAATCCGGTAATTGGATATACAAACCATAAACGTTCGGTCTTTCTCCCTTTTCTTTTGAGTTAAGGGCTGATATTATTGCTCACTTGAAGCAGAAAACAAATTTGTTCTGCACATTTATGCATGCTCTGCGGGCTTTAAGGGTGGGAAGAAGACCGAAATACTGCGATCCTTTCAGAGGAATATATTTCAGCATGTTCATCTCAACTCCAACTATGCGTGTTAGGGTCCATCCACTGTCCTTCGCTTGGAACTTGAAACCATTTGTAAAATAATGGTATTTGCGTGGGAATTTTATAGTTCTACTATATGAGTGCCAATCGTAACCAGAGTCATCTTACTTTGGAACGTTTTTAGTTCAACTTGCGTATTATTTTCTTAATCCAGCATGTATTCCGCAAATAGCTCAAAATTGATTTTTGAAGCTGTATGGTAGTTTTGCACTGTTTCCCCCTGAGGGAGCAGGCGATGGATATGTTTAAATTTAAGTGTTGTTTCTCCGTCCCTGGGTGGCTCGCTCACATGGTTATTACAACTTTCTCCTGTTGCATTTAGGAAATTACTAGGAATTATTAGCGCTGATCCCTCATTTACAAACATGTATTGTAAAATACGTCCTTTATATCCGTCAACGATTTGCCTTACATTCCCGTCAAGGAGTCGGGTAGCACAACATTTATGTTCTTCAGTACGAACGTGATGGTGCCATTGTACATTTATGGAGACCCATGCCCGGCAGGAGTTGCAGAATAATCTCTCCGAGTTGGTGTTGTTGGCGGTGTTATCAACGGTGTTGTTAATGTTGTTGAGGACGGTGTTGTTGTTGGCGTACATCTTGGTGATTTTGTTTATATTAATTTAATATTAATTTATCTGAATGAAACTTTGGAGAAAGTCCAATATATACTCTCACTCATATATATGTTGGAACAAGCCGGATCGGTCAACTATATTATATAGCTGCCATACAAATAAACCGCAAATTTAAAAAAAAAATTATAACTTCACTGTTTTTAACATATCTTGATCAACTCACGGTTATGAGCTTTATATATTGTTTAAGATTTTAGGATTTAAATTTACAAGACTCGGACTCTTATATCATATGGCTACCATAGGAACGGTTTAGCTTTGTCACTTTTTAACATAATTTATTCTACTTTAAGATACTAGTATTTCATATTTTTTCAGAATTTTGTTGTAAATTTCATAAAGATCGGACGACTACATCATGTAAATGTAAATGTGGAGAAAAATTACATTTTACTTTACATGTAAAAATTTTAAAAAATGTAAGAAAAATTTAAAACTAAAAATTGTATCAAATTAATTAATTAATTATAATTAATTATTATATTTTTATTATATTTTATATATTATATATATATATATATTTTATATATTATATTATATTTTTTTTTTTTTTTTTTTTTTTTTTAAATGGTGCCATTTTTCAAAGTGATGAAAATTTTTCAAACCGACGACTTTAAATCACGAACTAGAAGTGATTTTTAAGACGCGGCTAAACTATACGTAGACCCACAAAAACTCAAGCAAACAACAAATGCTGAGCAAACAATTGACATCATGTCTTACCTTTTCCATCTATTTTAAAGCGTGTTCCAATTCCGTTGAGAAACCGTTACAAATGTGTCCCTTTCACCTCGACCCCCTTTTTTGTGAACTAAGTACACATGTCGTAGCACGCATTCGATCAAGTGCAGGTGGAATGAGTGTGGGAAAATTCGGTTGTTCTGACCCCGTAATGGGAAACAAATGACCTTTCTCATTTGAAGTATCTCACAAGGAAAATCACAGACCATCCCTTTTTTAGGTGAAGGATCGTGGGTAAGCGTCCTTCATATGTAAGTACTTTGTTTTTCCGTTACGTTTTAGCACCCTTCTTCAATTATGAGCCCCGTTCCTTTTTTAAGTAGGCTCGTGGGAACATGCACGTGCGGCAGGATCACTCTGGCGGTGCGGCCGTTTTTAAAATACATTTGGCGCGGCCTGTTTTAATTGCACGTGCGCTCCACGATCGCCCCCGAGATCGCTCAGTTGCATTCGCACTCGTATCCATATCCTTGTGGGAACCCTTCCACAAGTGCCCTTTTACATGTACTGACCCTAATTAAATGCATCTTTATTACCCCCTCTGTTGACAGGTTGACATCTAATCCTAATTATTTGCATTTTTTTTACTCAAACCACTTAAAATTTTGACAGCTGACCCATTAATTGCATTTTCATTACCCTTTTGCCGACATCAAAGGTCCCGAAAACCCTGTAATCATACTATCGCGGATGGCGGTGATTGTTTACCAATAATCAGAAAAATATTTGGCTAATTTAAATAATTTTGTTCCCTGATTAAATTTTGCTTAAATCGTTGGTGGAGGATTTTTCCCGTCGGCACTGTATTGCCGTGCTTTGCCCGTTAGGAATATATGGTGTAGGTGTTCGTGCACGCTGTATGAGCAAAGAGGAGAGGAGAAAAATTGCAATGTAGGTATGTATGTCTGAAGGCCCTTATACAGGCGCTCGGAAATGTATGTATGTTTGTGAAACTGTGAAGTTTACCGTTCAGCGCAAAATAGCCCGAGGCTAGCTAATATGTATGTATATATGGGTAATTCTCTGAAAACAACAACCACGACCAAAAAATTAAAAGTTCTCTAAAATTTTATTTTTCAACATAGTAACTTTAGGAAGTGTTCCAATAGATCAAATTTTAAAGCCTTTAACGTATTCTAAAAAAGATTTCGAAATATTCGCATGCATTTTCGCGTAAATGCGATTTTTCTTCATTTTGATGGAAAACATCATAATAAAGAGCTTATTTTGTTTTGATAAATACACCTACAGCAAAGGCATTATGCTTTAAGTTTGGTTTCCTAACATCACAAGAAGAATGCAAAAAGTCAAAATAAAACGAATATAGTCTCTTCTTATTTACTTTAATATTAAAAAACAACGTGCAAAGTATGATGGTACAAAGTGTAGCGTGCGACACGTAGCGTGCGACACAATGGATTTACGGCTTTTCTAAAAATCCGTAAACATTATTAAGACCAAACGGTCGGTTTTTGTCTTCTAATATTCTTAACTTTTTTTAGGATATTATCTTTCATAGGGTTCATTTTGCACAATTCGCTAAAAATTGCGTTTGAAATGAAAATTTTGAAACTAACTTCCACTTTGTGTAGCGTGCGACACGTCACAATTTTATCAATTATTTTCAAAACAGTGAAGTGAAATTGAACCTTATACCCCCCCAAAGTACTCTCAATTCACTCTAAACAAATAACAAAAGTTTACGGTAAATCTTAAAAAAAGCCCCCCAAAAATTGATTTTCATTAGCTTAAATCGTGCGAATGTAGCGTGCGACACGTGGGATTTGCCCATATGTAAATAGGCTTAGCTTGGCACAGAATAGCGCGAAGCTTGCCGAAATATATGTATGTGTGGATGCCAATAGGAGTGAAAACCCCAATATATAATGTATATTATATAATGTAATTATGTTATCATATATATATGTATGTATATATAGGTACACCAGCGGATCACAGTGCGACGAAGTTGGGGGCCGATATTGGCAAAGCACTTTTGCACTTTAAAACAAGAAAGGAAGCTAACTTCGGCACGCCGAAGTTTGTATACCCTTGCAGATTCCAATTGTTTAAATTATAATCTATCCCAATATACATAATACTACTACTTTCATATACATAAAATTTTTACAGTTTTACATTTTTTCACATTTTTACATGTAAAGTAAAATGTAATTTTTCTCCACGTTTACCGATCGTTTGTATGGCAGCTATATGATATAGTCGTCCGATATTTATGAAATTTACAACAAAATTCTGAAAAAATATTAAATACTAGTATCTCAAAGTAGAAGAAATTATGTTGACAACTGACAAAGCTATAATTTTTTTTCTGAAAATTTCACGACCGTTCCTATGGCAGCTATATGATATAGTAGTCCGATCAGTGTGTCGTGTTAATGAATGTAAATGATCGTTAATGATCAGGAGCACTCGTTCTTTTGCTTACTAAAAACACTCATGATATGTATGTTAAAACAGTTGATGAAAAATACATAAAATTGCTATAAAAAATATGTGACGCGCAGACGCGCACAATTATAATTAGATATATTGAATACCAGAAATATTATGAATAATTGCTTGATCGTTGAATTAAATTTGCGCGCCGGAGATTGTGCGCAAAGGGTCACACTGGCCAAAAGTGATTGGCCACACTGCGCCGAGGCGTTAGGCGCACGTAAGAAAGGGGCTAACGCCTGACAGGAGGGCGGTCTTACTAAAACCCGCCAGATCCCTATATAATTCGAGCCACAGCCCTTGTATGGGGACTTAGCAGCCGACAGCGATCGGGTGAGGTAAGCCTACTTTGTAGCACACATCCAGTAGTCAGCAGCGAAGTCCTTTTGGTTGGGCCGGGTCATTCGATCTGGTTCACTTCAATACATTGTAGTTAGTGTTCCCGTAGTTCCCCTCTCCACCCCCCTAATCCCACTAAGGCGGCTTCCGGGCCCGGTAACTAATCCTAACCTCGCTGAGACGGCTTCAGGGCCCAACAGTGCTTTTGCTGGGACGGCTTGAGGCCCAACAGTATTCTCTCCGAGACGGCTTGAGGGCCCAACGGAATTCTCTCCGAGACGGCTTGAGGGCCTAACGGTATTCTCTCCGAGACGGCTTGTCGAGCCCAACAACAAACTCTCTCCTAGACGGCTTGTCGAGCCCAACAACCACAACAACTCTCCCCTAGACGGCTTGTCGAGCCCAACAACAACAATTCTTCTCCTAGACGGCTTGTCGAGCCCAACAACAAACTTCTCTCCGAGACGGCTTGTCTCCGAGACGGCTTTCGGGCCCGACACTAACTTGTCTCTTCCATAGGTACGCCACTGCCCGAAGACACGTGACGGGAGATGCCAGGCGGCGACCATCATCTGAGGCAGCTCTTCAGCCACGGGCGCAGATATTTTGACAAACCTGTAGCTAAATATACGAAATAAAACCCGCTACTATATTCTTACTGTATAAACCCTTGGTGTTCTTTCTGGGAAATCGGGTCGGGGATCTCTTACAGCAACCACGCCTGAACCAAATTAATTCCTAACGGATCCTGG